>LPNX010987319.1:51742-93549 GCA_001517045.1 Pseudotsuga menziesii
GCAGGAGAAGGGGATCCTTTTTACCTTAGGATTTTGGACAATTTTTGGGAGAGCAAAGCTGCAAAGAAGGGGTTTTGTTGGAGATTGTTTTTTGGAGGGGATACAATAGCTTAGGGCTTGTACTCGGTTTGGGCTCAGGGGGTCCAAAGGGGTACCTTTGGACTTGGGTGGTCGGCGAGACCTCGCCAGTTGGCAGGGTGACAAGACTGGTTTGGACTGGTTGAGTTTCAGAGCTTTGGGAAGGACTTTTGGCTACAGGGAAAAGCAAGGAAAAACGACAAACAAGGACAGCAACAAAGGTGGACCTACTAGCTACCTACAGGTATTTTCCAGCAGGTATGTTATCGTTTCTACCTTGGCAAATTCTGTTTAATTAAATTTCAAAAGTTTATATGCTGTGATTATCTTTGCTACCTGCACAGTCAACAATAAATTGTTAGAAGTAGATAAAACAGATTTATAAATTTTCAAATCTGAAAAGAATGAAAATGTAGATTTTATATTGTTTTCAGGCATGTAAATGAGCAAAAGTTAGGAATGAAAACATGAAATTAAAACAGAATTTTAATTGTTCAATTTTGTAAAATGTAAACACTTTATTTTCTTTACAGCCAAAACTAGTAAAGGAGGATAGAAACACAATAAAAGCAGGAACAAAACACAAACAGAACAGAACAGAAATTTTGACAAGAAGTGAATTTTCTGACTGTATATAAAAGTTAAAGGAGACCCAGTTGGGGGCTTTACAGTTTTTTCCAGTTGGAAAGTCATATACAGGACGCACACCACTAGAGATTGCACACTCTGATATTTTTGTCCCAATGCAGACATCATCCATGTGTGGCTGCAATTATTTTTTTACTTTTATTGATGACTTCACAAGAAAAATATGGGTATATTTTTTGAAACATAAATATGATGCATTTAGTTGTTTTCAATAGTTCAAGTCACTCATGGAGACCTAGAGTGGACAGACATCAAAATATTAAGGATGACCAGAAGTGCTGAATATGTTTCGAATGACTTCTTAAATTTTTGCAAGACTCATGTAATACACAAGCATTTCACTGCGTGGTATACACCCTATTGTAATCACTCAGATTGCAAGTTTACCGAAAATACACATAAATAATCATATAATCATAACAGAGACAAGAGACAAGGATAGGATGTTGAATAACATATTTATATTACACAATAACCCATGTGGGTTCATACATACATCGAACCGAAGCAAGTTCATATCTGGCTCAATAGCCTATATATACATTTACAAAACAGTTATGGTAACTACCTGTCGGTCACTCAACTGACATTACCAAAGAGGCAAAACTAATATACAATTAGTCAGCTAATTAGTCTAGTCAGCTAACCGACTAGCTCCTCCAACGTTTCCACCGGGAACAAAAACTTTCTTCATCCCGAGGAAACAGGGGAGGTAGAAAAAATTATGATTGTCTTAAGTAGTTCCTAAAATTTATTTGTTCATGGATTTTTTTGTCAAATAGATGGTCATTTTTGTACGCAAATCTCCACAATGGCTTCTATTGTCACTGCTAGTTGATGCTGAAATTATGTCCAATTGTGGAGTGCTTTCTGAATATCAATGGTCAAGGTTGTGAATCTTGACAAGGTCAACATCTTATCCTATATTGATAGGTCTATAATATTATCCATGTCAGGGCCAAAAAAAATTTCCTTCTCCTTTGTTGTGTCGAGTATCCTGTTCATGTGTGGACAAATCTTATCAAGTGTGTCGAGACTAGGAATTGCCTGATTTATCCACTGATGTGCTTGTTTTTCTAATTTCTCTAGATTTGTTGATTCCAGTACAATCTGTTCTTGCATGGTTTTTTTCATTGCTTCTTGTAGTCCCTGTTGATTCTGCAGTGTTTTGATGTGCTCATAACTTCAGGTGCTTGACCATTCTCTAAAAATTGAGCTATTTCTTCTAGTTCTATCGGTACAGCTTCTATTCGAAACATATGTGCGTCTGGAAGATTGTCTTTGACTCCTATCGGTTCCTACCCTGTGTCGATTTGCGACAAGTGGTCGGGTCTGACATTTAGCTTTCCTGGTCAGAATACAACTTCAAACTAAAATTATTGGAATAGTAATAGCCAACAAGAAATTCTTCCATGGTGTAAAGGTTTGTTTACTAGATATTTCAGCGCTTGATGATCTGTGTAAAATATAAAGGGGTTAGCTAATAGGTAATGTCGATATTTTTGGAGTGAAAAGACCATCCCTAATGGTTCCCTTTCTATTCTAGAATAATTGCATTATTCTTTATTTAATTTTCTGCTACTTTACATGATTGGGTACTCCATCCCATCATCTCCTGGTTGTGTTAAGATTGCACCTATTGCTATGCCTGATGAATCAATGTGTATGTGAAATTTGACCGACCAATTTGGAAACCTCAGAATAGGTGCTTTGATTAATTTTATCTTTAGAGTTTCGAAGGATACATCACATTCTTCAGTCCATTCAAACTCTTTATTGTCTTTTAATAGTTCTTCTAAGGGGTATGTCATATCTAAATAGTGACGAATGAATTTTCTGTAATAACCCGTATGCCCTAATAACGCTCTAACTTGCTTTGGATTCACTGGAGGTTTCAAGTCGAGGATGATTTTTATTTTTGTAAAGTCGACTTTGATGCCTTCTTTGCATACAATATGTCCCAATAGAATTCCTATAGGGGTAAAAAAGATGCATCTCTTTATGTTGAGAGATAGGTGGATTTTTCGGCAACATTCTAGCATTAGTTTTAACCATTTGCAATGATATTTCAACATTGATTAAATTGTCCAATCCTTGAAGTATACAACCATTGTTTTATATATGTATTCTTAAAATTCTTTGACTACTATTCTTGAGAATACGGCTGGTGTGTTCTTAAGACCGAATGGCATAAAAATGTAAGCGAATGAACCGAATTCACAAACGAATGTTGTCTTTTTATGATATTCCTTGGCAATTAGAACTTGATTGTATCCTGAAAATCCATCTGTAAACGAGTAGCACTTGTGTCCTGTGAGTTCATTTAGGTTTTCATCTGCAAACGATGTTGGAAATGGATCTATTAAAGTGACTTTATTCAGCTCCTGAAAATTGACACAAATTCTTAGTTTTTTTGGGTCGTTCTTTTTCGGTTAAATGACCATTGGGATTTCCATTCTGACTGGTCGATTGGGTAGATGATTCCAGCTGCTAACATATTGTCGATCTGTTTTTTCACTATTTCCTTATATTTGTGAGCCAGTTTATAAGGTCTTTTCTTGACAGGTATTGCATCAAGTTTGATATTAATCTTCATTTCACCCATTTCCTATACTAACCCTTTAATATCTTTATAGTCTCGGTAAAATACATCTTGAAATTATTTCAGTAGATTAACTATTTCTGTTGTTTTGTCTTCGCTCCAATAGTCACCTATTCTCACTATTTTTGTTATGTTGTCATTATATATGTCAAATTCTTTAGTTTTAACCTTTGCGTCCATCCATTCAGAACGGTGTCACGGAAAGAAAAAATAGAACCATTATGGAGATGGCATGCATCATGATGGAAACCAAGCATTTGACAATGAATATTGGGATGAAGTAGTCACAATTGTTGTACATATTATGAACCAGTGTTTGACAAAGAGTGTGAAGAATAAAGTCCCTCAAGAAGCATTGAAATGTATGAATCATAGTGTTTCTCATGTAAACATTTTTGTTGTGTCGCATATGCTCATGTTCCAAATGAGCTGAGAAAGAAAATCGATAAGAAGGGATAGAAATGTATTTTTGTTGGTTACTCTGAAGACACAAAATCATACAATTTGTATGATCCTTTCGCAAGGAAAGTGATCATCAGTCGCGATGTTTAATTTTTCGAGAATGAATCATGGGATGGAACCATTGAGAAGAATGTTAATATTGCATCGAATGTTGAGCATGTGACATGGTGAAGGAAGTGATTCAAACACCACATGTAAGTTAAAATGTCGCAACACCGTCGAATCCCCTAACACCACGACATGGTTTAGCACAAGGAACATAGACACAAGTCATAGCTCAAGCTACACATTAAGCACACCAAGAAGTCAACAAACTCCATCAAGCAATTCGTCGAGGTTGATATCGACAGATCTAGGGAAGACAAGAAGTATGCATGAAATATATGAAGATGGTACACCAAATTCATTCTCTCTCTTTGAATTATTTTCTCAAATAGATGATCCGCTAACATTTGAAGAAACTATCGAAGAAGACGTATGGAAACACGCCATGGATTAAGAAATATAATGCATTGAGAAGAATCAAACGTGGGAGATGGTAGTTGTACCAAAAGATAAGGATGTAATTAGTGTCAAATGGATTTACAAGACCAAGCAAGAGGGTGGTGGGAATGTGCAAAGAAAAAAGGCTATAATGGTTGCAAGAGGGTTCGCTCAACATCCTGTCATAGACTTCAATGAAACTTTTTCACCGGTCACATGCATGGATACAGTTAGAACAATTTTGGGCATTGTTGCACCAAAAAAATGGTATGTTTATCAAATGGATGTTAAATCGACATTCTTAAATGGATATATGGATATGTGGAACAACCACAAGGCTATGAAGTTCCAGGTCAAGATAAAAAAGTGTACAAGATGAAAAATGAGCTTTATCATTTGAAGCAAGATCCTAGAGCTTCGTACAGTCGGATTGATTCCTATCTCACTCAATATGGATTTCATAGAAGTGAAAGTGAACCAACACTATACATGAAAGTTAATGAGCAAGGAAAAATGTTAATTGTATCCCTGTATATAGATGATTTGATATTTACTCGTGATTTTGGAAGAAAGGATTTTACAACAGTCATGGAAATTGAATCTGAAATGACTGATTTGGGGCTTATGAATTTTTTTCTAGGCATTGAATTTCAGCAGTCTGAAAGTGGTATATTTATATCACAGTCGAATTATGAAAGTGTATTTTTAAAAATATTCAACATGTATAATTGAAAAACAACCCCAACACCAGTAATAACAGGTTTAAAATTGAGTAAAGATGATGATGGATACAATGTAGATCCTAAACTATTTAAAAAGATGGTTGGAAGCCTTATGTATTTAACTACGACAAGTAAAAACATCATGTCTAGAGTAAGTATGATCTCAAGATTCATGGTTTCACCAAAAGAATCTCATTGGAAAGAAATTAAAATAATTATGGGGTATGTAAGTGGCACAAAGGATCTTGGAATAAAGTATTTAACCTCAGGAAATTTTAAACTCATTGGATACAATGATAGTGACAATGGAGGAAGCATAGATGACAGGAAGAGCACATCTAGGTACACATTCCATTTTGGTACATTTGTTGTGTCATGGGATTCAAAGACATAGCCTATTCTAACTCTGTTTTCAGCAGAATGAGAGTATGTTGTAGATATAAGCATTGCATGTCAAGTCGTTTGGATGCAAAGAATTTTAAAAATGTTGCTGCAGAACCATCAAGAACCAAAAACCATTTTCTGCGACAATAGTTCAACCATTTCATTGTTAAAGAATCATGTGTTCCATAAGAGAACCACGAAAATTGACACAATCTATAATTTCATAAGAGAATTGGTGAACGATAAATAAATTTGTTTATAATTTTGCAGGTATGAAGATCAACTTGCAGACATCTTTACAAAACCATTGGCAAGGGATACATTCCAGTATCAGCGAAGTTTTTTATGAATGACAAGTTCTTCTCAGTGAACTCTGTCATACACAAATCAATTTCTAGCTTTGAAACATTTTGTAAAATGTTGTTCCCCATCTCCTCATAATTAAGGGGGAGTGTTGGAAATATTAATTAATCGCATATCTATATCAGGTCTGAGCCAAATCTTTCATATTATGTAATAGTTCATATTTTGTTAGAAAGTCTAACAAAATGAAGAGTTCACGTCTCTCATATATAAACCAATTGAATTAAATTTATAAACATAAGTTTCTCGGTAGATAGTTATTATAGTCTTTAATGTAAGTTGGTAGATTCCAAGAGAAGCAATTTTTAGTCTCTGTATATGTAGAAGAAAAAAAAATGAAAAATAGTGAGAAGAGTGAAGAGAAGAGAGAAGCGTGTAAGTATATGGAGAAAGGAGAAGAAGGAAAAACTCTGTGGAGAGTTTAAGAGCTCAAGATCTGTTTTTTTGGAAACTGTTGGGAACAGAAGCTCTGTAAAAGGTGAAACATCCTTGTAAATTTCCAAGTTTGTATTTACGGCTATATAAGTTATTTGTTATTTCGCGACAAGATATATAAATCCATATTTCATGGTTTAATGCATGTTTTATTGATCCACACATATTCTCTAGAATTCCTTAAGTAAATGTTGTTTACATTTACCATTCAGTGAAAGACCCAAAGAATCCATAAATATTTCACCAGAGTGCTCGACACAAGTATTCCTTAATACTTTGGCTATATGATATTGTAAGTTCATCGCAATATAGTTTTGTCGCAATTTATCCCAAGTTACATTCGGAGAAAAATGTTTTTCATTTTACAAGTCTTTAGACTAGGAAATATCCTGTTATAAAGTTCGACTGAAATTGGTTCAGTCAAAGTGGGATTTGGTCGCAACCAAAAGTGTGTCACAGTAAAAGACGGTCGAAGTTAATTTGATTTTTGTCGAGGTAAAAGTGTGTTGGGTGAAAAGCATGTAAAAATTTTCTCTACCAAAAAGTGTAAAATTGAGTCCTATCGCAGAGTAGTCTGTCGCAGTAAATCCCCTTCGCAGTAAAAGTTTGTTGCAGTAAACATTTGTCATAGTAAATATTTGTCACAGTAAAATGTAGTTGCAGTAAATTTACGTTGCAAGTATTTCTGTCAAAGAAAAAGGTGGGGCTTCCCAAGGTAGTGTGTTGCAACCCTAAAAGTCAAAGTAAAAATATAATAAAATTCTTGCTACACGGTAACTCAAGTTAACCGTTGCATCTGTCATCCCCAAGAATTGCTTTCCATTTTATGCTTAGAATCTAACTCCCAACTTAATTATTTCTTGAAACTACCTCACTTAGAAATTTCATCATGTTTCTTTTTCCCAAGCTCCAAATGAATTGAAGATTCTAAATTATTAACCATCCCCTTAGCACCAATGGAATGGTTGAGTAGCTCAAGGTGAGAAATCAACACATGATGTAAAAACTGATCATATTTCATAATGATAATATGATTGTCACAGGATATACAAAAATAATTTGAGCATTGCTCAAGTGGAGTTCCCCTGTGGTGTATCTTCACATGCTTCTCAAAAAAAAATTTGTTAGTAAATAAACTACTACAATTGCAAAAAGCATATACTGCAATTTTTTTTTAATTTCCTTCCTGTGAATGGTGAGACAATGGCAACCAAAGGATTGTAAACCAAAAAACTACTCACTGCAACCTTTGCACTATTGGATTTGTGCCTCATTCGAAGAAGAAGAATGAACATCACCACAATATTCCATCATATCCAGAGGGCTCTGATAAGATATGCCACTGTTCAATTTTGCAGCAAAACCAAGGAGCTCATACACCTCAATAATCCATGGAGCTCTTGCAGTAACATTCATTTCTATTTTTTGAAAACTAAAATATGTTACCATTTTCTCTTTTTCATCTATAACCTCCATGAACAATTCTTCTACATCTTTCATGTTTTTTTAACATTTTTCCAACTATCCTACCCAAGCATCTATTCTCAGAATATGAATTATAGTTACCTCCTTTTTAGAGCAATGCATTCATATATTCATGTAATAGGATGCCAAATTTCTTTGGATATTGTAGTTTTGAAAATTCCATTCAACATTGATTTAGTATATCTATGATGAATCCCCAATGAATTTGGTAAATTATTTTTGCAACAATTTCCCTATGGGTGCATTGATTACCATGACTGCGACAACTTCCAATAAAATGAAACCAATTTGCACTCCTATATGAGACTTTATAAACAACCTTTTATGACATTTAAAGGTCATACAATCGATTTCTTTCAAATTCACAACGATCGTCATGCAATTTCTGAGACATGCTTCCTAAAAATAAGATTTCCAAGTTGGAGAAGAGAAGAAAAAATTGTTGATTTTGACTTTGTTTGTGGTGAAAGTGTACAAAATTTTCTTCCTTCTCTAATGATTGTCCCTCTAGAGACACCCTTTCTCTCTTTGGGTTACATCCTAAACTGATGTAACTTGGGGTTCCATCACAACTTTCCAAATTATGACCATCTAGATTTATATGTTTTAAACAAAAGGCTGTCCTATTACAGGTTTGGTGTGTAAACCTCCCATATTCCATCATTCCCTGGCATATCAAAATTTTGGGATATGTATGCATATTTGTTGATGAATATCCAACCTATCCAACTGTAGGAACATTATCTAGAGTATGAAAACCTAAATTCTTTCATAAATAATGTCCTCCATGGATTTCATATAGATTGCATTTTCTACAATATCCACTATCACCATGTGATTCCTGTATATTTGAAATTGAGTGATTTTCAATACCTACCTTCATAGGTTTTGAATCAAGAGTGTAAGGAACATCCACCAGTGTTAGGAACAAATGGTGAATACAACACTTCACAGGGGCACAAAACTGAGACTCGTTTGTATATTTTATTTCAAAATAATTTGCATGTTGTACTTCCAGTTTTTGGCACTTACTACTTCCTTCAAGATTGCACGTGTCCAAAGGATTAAAATATTCCCTACTCTCCTTGTCAATATTTTTTCAAATGATGATAATGTGTAAGGAATAGAGGATGAAAACAATTTCATAACTTCCTTCTTCCGTGTTTTCCACTATTCACTTTGACCGGGTTGCATAGGTGTTAGTCCCTTATGAAGTTAGGAAGGAACATCTTCCCATTTGGTTCATACTTAGGGGGTGAATACCCTAGTAAGGCCTCAACGTATTATTGTTTGGACCTCAATAAAATATTCGCCCTCAATGCATTTCAACTATCTCGAATTAGGGTAAGTTCCTCCCTCAATTGTTGATTTTTTTATCTATTGCAGTTCAATAATTTCTCTATCACCATGGTGTAATGTTATGCGTGGTTTGTTTGACAGGGTCCGAGACTAGAAATGATTGTCCCTCAAGTTGATAGCCTCTTAACTCATATCCCTTATTCCAAATTTACATCAATATTTTGAAGGTAAGGTTTGAATCTAAAATCCCGTGTTGATTTACGATATTTTATGCTAGCAACAGAGAGATATCATTAACTCTCTGTTGGCCGGAACCTTAACTGAAATAATCATCTAAGTTCGATAATGCATCATAAGTTGATTTTTCTTTATCAATGTGCAACTGGAATTCTATTGTTTTTCAAACATTGTCGATGAAATTATATTTACCTCCATTAATTTATGGGTTCCTACTATAAATTTCCATCAATCACGTGTAAATATATAACTTCTAGTAAAATATTTCCAAACATTGACATATAAATTGAATTTGGAAAGCTCTTTGAAATTCCTTTATGTTCAAACAAAGATTTGTCATATTCTGAGCACTCTCTATATTTGGCTTCTTTATCAAAATCGACCCACCATGGTGACTTGGATATGGTAATTTCTTGTCCACAACTTTGCAATGCTATATGATAATGGCTTGTTCAAGCTTGTTAACACAAGTGTATATGATTATTTGAAATGGTTATTTTAAATGATATTTTTCCTAAGTGATAAAGGCTATTTCATGCAGTCTTTAAAATCATTTCTAGTAAACATTATCCATGTAATACAAGATAAACCCTCCATTTAAGGAACCAATAGGTTTTTAATGATTACAACATATCCCTGGTTGGCATGGTTTTCTTTACAATCACTATCATTACTACTAAGGATATTCTAAGTAATACGTGTTTGGTTCAAGAAAAATGACATCCTTATAGCAAAAACTATATCTTGGTCATAGAGCTTGTTCATCTAAGAGTTTCTCTTTGGACCCATGTGACGGAATGATATATCAACTCCTTTATTAATTAAGAAGTGTTATAATTATTTATAATTGTGACGTTTTAAATGTGTAAAATCTCACTTCGACGGTGTGATGTTCTTGTCTTCTATGTTCACATGTCACCAGTGGATTTGAACACAAAACTCTCGTCGGAGAAACTGGTGGTTTACATTGGCATGCAAAACGACAGCCTAGACTAACTGCTATATGGAAGGACATACAATAAACCCATTCCCGACTTTAAAAAAATATCCATTTTTATGTTATTTATTTTTTGGTCGGTATATGCCACAAAATTCATCGTGAGGTATGGGTCATATACATTATATATAGGCTGATTTCATGTACAAATAGATACTAGATGATGATATGGCATGTTGAATATATAAATTCATTTCCAGCTCTCTTATAAATTTATTTGAAGAAATTGCTTCTTAATTGTTTTCAGTTTTATATCCTTTGCATTGGTGAACTATTACCAAACATGCCAAAGTTTCTTTCCTAAAATGCAACACCCAAAAATCTCATATAAATTCCCTTGACAGAGACCTGGGATGTTGATTTCAGTTCTCAAACAATGTTTTCTCTGAAACTTGCTCTGTGTACATTTGTTCTTGCCATTGGATTCTCCCAAGAAACACTAATGTGAAAGTTATTTGGGTTTTGAAGGACAACTACATTCTTTCTACGATGTTTTTATCCTTTCCATTTCATTTACATCATCAATACATGCTATGGTTTTTTTGCTTTTTTACATCATGGATACATGCTATGGTTTTCTGCTTTCTCTATTGATATGTTCTATTTTAATAATAAAAAAACATGCAAGATGTTTATATCCTTTATTTTTTAACAATGACATGCAATTCACACATAGCATTGAAAGTTATAGTCTTTTTTTAAACACCCATGTCGTCTTCTTGGATGTAGATGATCATAAGTATTTTTTTATTACTTTAACACTTTTAAATAGCATATTTCCTTAAAAAATTTAATTTTACCATGACATGTATTCTTTCATTTTCTTTCTTTGTAAAGATTTTTATTCAATTCATTCATACAAGTGTAAATTAAGTAAGTTACATGATTTGCATTGATGGAAAAATATGTTAACTTGTGTTTTGAAAATATGCAAATGTATATATTGTTGAATAATCCTTTGGGATTTCATTGTAAATAATATTTTAGTTATTAGTTAGTAAATTCTCGTTATCTAATTGTAGATCACAATGTTGATTTCCTTTATATGTAATACGCATCTACATAATAAAATATCCGTTGCTGAGGTTCTTCATGGCCTGTGTCAGTGGTATCAGAGCAAGGCAATGAAGCATTAGTGAGAAAGGCTTGGTGATAGAGAAGGATCCTCAGAAGGAGGATCCCGCAAAGGAGTTGTCACCAAGAAAGGAGATATTCTTAGTAAATATTGTGGAAGAAAAACCTCACATAAAGGGGAGACTGCACATAAATTGTTTAGAAGATTTATTTTATGAAGAGAGCCACCATTTATATTTGCGTGTAATGTTTTTTTAAATTAATTATCAAATGTTTGGGGAGTTCTTTTTAGAAAATAAAAGTTTTTAAACAACCATTTATATTTGAGTGCAAGGTTTTTTAAATTGAATTATTTAACCTTTCAGGAAATATTTTTAGAAGATAAAAAGATTTTAAAGAACATCGGCTAAGAGGAAAAGAATATATCACACTGTAATTTGTACATAGTAAATTTCAATGAATGATTTAATTTCAATTGTTGGAGTAATTTTGTCTGGAAAAGAAAAATATCATGAATGGTTTCATAAAGTTAAAAATACCCTTATTTTTAATGACATGTGGGATGGAATTTGTGAAAATGAGTATTTTGAAGATATGAAAGATGGAGATGCAATATATGAAATGGATTAAAGTGCACCAATACCACCTACTAATACCAAAGAGTTAGCATTATGGAAAAACAAGGACAAGAAGGCTTATGGCTTGTTCATTGCCTCTGTAAGTGAAGAAGTAAGTAGACATTTAGTTTCTAGAAAAAGTGCTTGGGAAGCATTAAAGAAACTAAAAAATTTGTATGATTAACATTCTGAGCTTGAAATCATAAAATTGTTGATGAATTTATTTAACTTAGAATTAAAATATAATGATACAATGAAAGTTGTTTATGAAATAGAGCTATTTTCCATGATATTGATGCAACTGGTGTAAAAGTTGACATTCAACTTACTGCATTTATTAAATATCTATATCCTACCTATACTCACTATTTATAATCACTTCAAGCTAGTTTCCAGATGAAAGCTATGACCTTTGAAACACTTGTTGAGAAAATTGCAAAAACAGAGAAAGCATTTGGGAAGAAGGAGTCTAATCCCAATGAAGAAAATTTATGTCTTGCACAAAAATGAAACAAATCAAAAGAAGAATTTGTGAAGGATGAAAATAGAAGTAGAGGTCGAGGTAGAGGAAAAATAGGACAATACAGAGGAGGGTGGGGGGGGGGGATTTAATCAAGGAGAGAAACTATGTTATAGATGTGGAAAAACTGGTCATACTGCCAGTTATTGTAGAACTTCATGGGAGAAAATTGTTAAGAGGAAAGAGAAAATACAAGATAAAGGAAATGATAAAGGTAACCCTCTTGAATATGCACATTATGGTGTTGCACATTGTAATCTTGGAATTGAAAAAGATTTTAGTACTTCGTTTTCTTGGAATGAAATTTGGTTATTAGATACTGGAGCCACATGAGATATAAAAATTTAGAAAATACTTCTTTGAAACATTTAGTGATCAAATTGATGGGGTAGTACATTTGACAGATAAGTCTCAGTTAAAACCTTCAAGAATTGGCTTTGTTAGACTGAAATTATCAGGACTTGCTGATTACATACTTTCTGATGTTCTTTATGTTCAACAATTGAAGAGAAATCTAATATCTCTTGTGCAAATTAGACAACAAGATCACTCAATACATATGTTTGATGGTATTACTGAGATTATAAGAACTTATGATAATGTGATTGTAATGACTGGAGTGGAAGATAACAAAATTTTAAAGTTGAATGGTACCTCATCCAATTAATAGAATTATGTAAATTTCGATCAACATAATAGTAATTTATCTTCCATATTGTTATGGAATGCTATATTTGGTCATATTAATTATGATAGTCTCAGAATTATGAAACAAAAAGGAGTCCAAGGGCTTCCTACAATTCCAAGACAACTTTCCCAATGTGATGCTTGTATTTTAGGCAAGCATAGTAAACAAACTTTTCATGATTTTAGGAAAGCATAGTAAACAACCTTATTCACACAGATTATGTGGGCCCATGCATGTTCCATCAACAAATGGTAACAAATATATAATGAATTTTATTTATGACTTTATAAGGATGTGTTGGGTTCCTCTGATTCTTAAAAATTAATTTTAATGTTAAATTCTAGATTGTACATTTTGAAACATTATCTGTAATGATAAATTCTTGACTGTATATTTTGATGATGAGTTTGGCTGACTATGGAGTCTGTCCAAATGGTCCCTGGAGGACAGTTTTAATTGATACATTTTTCCTTCAATGAAATTCAGAATGAAAGGGACAACCACATTAAGGACAAGACTATGCGTGCAAGAATGGGGGAGTAGAGAAACAAACCTTAAGGAAGAACACCAAGCGCCAGACAGACCCTGGAGAAATCAGGGGGAAATGGTTGATGTGGATTCAATGGTGAATGGAACGTAGCTACGGAAGGAGATCGAACATACCCTAGAATATTAGGGAACGCAGTGGTTGATGGGGATTCCTTGGGGACTGGACCGTAGCTGCAAAGTAAGACCTAGGAAACCAAACTATAAGTAAGCATATGCAAGGAGGAGGGACACTACTGAGTATGCTAGGAACGAATGAACTCTTTCTGTGTTAGCACTCTGTGAAGTGTTAGGCAAAGAGTTGAGAGAAATACTTGACGCGGGAGAACTCTCAGTTAGTGTTAGGAAAGTGATTTATGTCTGGGAAATGAACTGAGGTTAGTTGTCTCCATTCTTGGCACACATATCTTAGCTCATGGGTGATTAAGGGTAGAGAATATCAGTGCCCAATCTACGGTTGGGTGGACCATGGTTGTTCCCCTTTCATTTCAGCTCGCTTTATATCCAGGTTCCATTACTGGGTTTTATTTCTACAAATCCATTGAGCTCAGGGTATGTTTGTATATATGAAAATATGTGTTTCAATATCAATAAAATGGTAAATAGAAGCTTTAGATTTATTGATGGGAATTATGCTTATAAACTGGTGTATGCTCATATGACTATGTTTACATTGGTTATGTAGTGCACTAATGGTATGATTAAATCAATCTGTGACTATAATGACTCCCTAGTAGAGTAATACACATACTTTGTTTGATGTCTTGCATTTGGGTGTTATCATTTTCCAAAGAGAAGTATTCATGTTTTGTTAGGAATGGCTATGACTACATTAGATGCATAGATCACTAAAGATGTAATGCACCTACTCTATTTTAATTCACTGTAACTTGTATGCTGATATAGTTTCCTAGAAATGGTTACTCCTGCTTGGTTGAAGGTTTGTGACAGTATTTAGATACATGGATTCTGAGGTTATAGAAGCCATTCTCTGTTCTAAAGGTATGAGGTTCTCCCCTTGATCACTTGACCTTTCTGACTGCTAGAAATTTTGTTCTGTGGTGAGCTACTTGGATGGATTATTGGTTTAATATCAATAACTAGTGGTAAGGGACCCCGAGGGGAAGCTTGAGTGTTGTTTGGGTTTAAACCCTTCCTAGCCTACGGAATCCCCTATATGATACCTGTGGTCCTTAAATGAAGTAAAAACTGTGAAGGAAAGTTTTGTAAACTAGCCACTAAACCCACTTCAAAATTCATTATATTGAATTCAACCTAAGTAACAAACTCAACCTAAGACTGTTAGGCCACCGAAGCTGAACCATCCTTGGGTTTCCCCTAAGGAAACACACAATAGAACAATGTAAAAATTACAAGGAAGGAAAGTTATTAAGGTTATGTTCTTTCCACAATCTGCAATATTCATTGTTGAAGTGGAATCACGGAAGGGTAAATTTTGGAAGGGATTATGAAATTTATGCAATATGCATCCCACGTCTAATCCAGATCAACGCCCGAGGTTGATTTCGTAAGGAATCAATGACGCAGAAGGAGATGTGCAGAAAGAGAAGTCAAAATGTAACAATATTAAGTTTTTTCGCAACCCGCATTCTGCATCACGGAAAGTGGGAGGTGGAAGGTAAAAACGTATAAAATTATAAGAGTTTCTGCAATCCCCAATTCACATTGTAAAAATTGATGAAATGTTAGAGTTTTCTGAAGTCCACAATCCACATTACGAAATGTGGGAAGCAGAAAGTTAAATTGAGGAGATTTAAGGGTTTCCCGCAATCCACATTGCGAAATGCAAAAAGGGAAAATTGTGGGAATATGGAGTTTCCGCAATATTCACTATGGGATGTGGAAAGTGGAAAATGGAAAGGAAAATATAAATAAAGTAGAGGGTTTCCACAATCCGAAATATGCATTGCGGAATGTAGAAAATAGAAAGTGGAAGAGAAAACATAAAGTAATTATGAGTTTTCCACAATCCAAAACTCGCATTGCGAAAGTAGAAATGCAAAAAGGTGAGATCCTAAAAGAATTAAGCAAGTTCCACAACCCTCCATCTGCAATGTGGAAGAAGAGTTGCGGAAGGACGTTTTATTTACGGAAATGACTTTTACAGAAACAATTAAAATTAAGAATGAATGTTAGAGTAAGATCCATGGCCCATGTCTTATGAGAAAATAAATAAAAAATTTATGCAATGTTTAGCAGGTTATATGGGTATGTTACATATGGTATCAGAGCTACAGGTTTCAACCTTGTATCCTTTTGGGAATATCTAGTTCTGCTGAATATTGGAAATTTTTTTTCTAATCATAACAATTTGTGTTGGAATGTTTTGTTCACAAACAAAATTATTCTGTAAAAAGGATACAACTATGGCTTCACAAAGTGAGAATGCAGGTCGACCTGAAGAAGGTGCACCAACACCACAATCATCGTAAATAGAACATGAACACTCTGAAACCAGTCAAACACTGGAAACGATGAGGAACATGATCATAGAATTACATAACTTCAAGGTAGATAATGAGCATCAGAAGAAGGATCAAGAGAAGTAGCAGGAAATAAATGAAATATTGTTGCAGAGTCTGCAAGAGAAGAATAATGGGGCAAAACCCCGAATAGATATTGGGAGGGATCTAGAAGTTCCATAAACTGTTGAAATAAAAATAGTTCCTCCAAAGGAACTCGAAAATCTGTGAATCGAGCCAAGTGGGTCAATAAAAGAAAAATCGACCACTTGTAAGGGGAATTTAAAAATATTAAGCCAACCAAATTCGACGGGGAATCCAATACTAGATAAGAAGCAGAGGCTTGGATACTAGACATTAAGAACTACTTCCAAATTGATAATTACTCCAACAACATGAAGGTGAGAATGGTCATCTACAATCTGAAGGGAAAGGCCAGCATTTGGTGGCAAGATATGAAGGTTTCCTAGGGGATAAAAGAGAAGAACTATGAATGGTCAAAGTTCAAGAAGTTATTCAAGAAGCAATACTTGTCAGAAATCTATTATGAAAGAAATACCAAGGAATTCTATGAGTTAAAGCTTGACCAAATGAACATAGAGGACCCAGTTAACAAATTTCTAGATCTATTGCGGTTCATGTCGTGTATTAAAGAGGAGAAGGTAAAAATACATAATTTCTTGAGTTGCTTTCCACAGTCTTATAAGGACAGGATTGAATTTGACAATCCCAAATCCTTGAATGAATCCTTAAGAAAGGAAAGGTTGTGTTTTGAACAACACAAACAGAGGAATGAACTATCCAAGGTCTGGAAGGGTAAATAATAGGAAAATTTCAACCAACGGAAGACAGTCTTCCAACCCCCACCCTTTAGGAACATGGCAAGCAATCCACAGGGAAATTCATATAGAAAAAATGAACAGATTCCATAGAAGAACTATAAATTGGTGAACCTTGTACCTAAGCGAACTGTTGGAGCCCCTAGAGAACCCTTGAAGTGTTGGGAATGTGGAGAGCCCCACTTGCAAAGGAACTACCCACAAATCAACCAAACTAATAAGTTTCTTCACATCCTACAAGAAGTTTCCACTCTTTGGGAAGTTGGGAAATGTTACCACCAGATTAATGCAGCCTTGGAAAATCAACTAGCAAATTATCAATTTTAAATTGTGGAGATTGAAGGTACTATATCTAATCGAAGTCTTTCTATACTAATTGATCTAGGGGCTACTTTGAGTTACATCATTCTGAAGGTGAGGGAAGACTTTTTGCTTGTCAAGGTAAGGCATGAGAAACCCTAGTCAGTCCAACTGGCCACTGTAGCAAGGAGAAAGGTAACTGAGTTTATTGTTGATTGTGAAGTTCAAATAATGGATCATGTGATTAGGATTAATTTGAATGTTTTTCCTTTAAGGTCATATGATATGATTATTGGCATGGAATAGTTGGCAAAGAATAAAGTAATATTGAATTGTTTTGATAAAACCTTCACTTATGTGGCTGAGGATCAAATTGTTAGGAAGGTAAGAGGTGTCATTAAACATGTTTCCTTAATACAAATATCTACCATACAATTAAAAAGATGTTTGAGAAAGGGTTGTAAGCTGTATGAAGTGAGGGTTGTTGGCCTACTCCTTAATGAAGGAAAAACATGGGTAAAAGACCACCCAGTCTTAAGTAAGTTTATGGATATATTTCTAGAAGAGATACTAGAACTACCCCCTCAACAAGAAATAGATTTCTCCAATGAGATTACGCTTGGGTATGCATCGATATCTAATATTCCTTATCATATGAACATCCATGAGTTAACCGAATTGAAAATTTAGTTACAATAATTACTAGACAAATGTTACATCCGACACATTGTGTCTCCTTGGGGAGCACCTGTTTCATTTGTTAAGAAAAACGATGGGACTATAAGACTTTGCATCGATTACAGACATCTGAATAAGGTAACCCTCAAGCACAAGTATCATTTTCATCATATTAATGATATATTTGATCAAGTAGGGGGGGAAATTTCATTTCCCAAATTTTTCATTGGTTCACAATGGCCTAATCACATTTTCCATATTCATGAGAGTTTGTCAAATTGATGCTAAGGGTCAAATAATTGCCAAGGAAAATTATTAGTTTCCTTTGTTAGAGGTGGAAGCTTTGGGATTTGGAATAAG
This sequence comes from Pseudotsuga menziesii, assembly GCA_001517045.1. Taxonomy (NCBI): domain Eukaryota; kingdom Viridiplantae; phylum Streptophyta; class Pinopsida; order Pinales; family Pinaceae; genus Pseudotsuga; species Pseudotsuga menziesii. Next base: position 70,043 of record LPNX010987319.1, read on the forward strand.
GGGGAAAATAAATGATGATTGAACATTAGAATGACATAAATATTTTAAAAAGGAGCTGAATAAATAAATACAAGGGAAAATCAAAGTGGAAATTGAGCATGGAGACACATGGAGACTTATATGGGGCCCATACAAGCTAGAAATTGGGTACCAAATGGAAACCTCCTCTTGCAATTTCGAATCCATGGGAAGCCTAAAGGTTCTTGGATGAGTTATAAGGTTAATACATTGGGATATATTCTTCATAGGTCTAATTTTGGAGGAAATTTAACTTACATGGTAAAGGAAGAGTCATTTTAGAGCTAGTGAGACACTTGCACTGGATTCCCTAGCTCTATGACAACAATGATGAAGATGCTACGACACCTATGACACAAATCACATATGAAGGCTGACGTGTGACATATATGATATGTCAGGTCGAAATAGAGCATCTAAGATAGCTCTCATGTGAGTTGGAGAAGCTCAATGGGTTCCTACTCAAATTGGGGGAATATGGAAGGCTTGGAAAGGGAGGACACATGGAAAATCTTGATCCCACCCCCAAATTCAAATTATCTTGATTTTGTATATGGATTGGGAACCTTAATGGGCTAACTAAGTTTATTAAATACAGGAGGAAAACAAGAGAATGTGTAACACCCCTGTTTTTTACCCCTTTTGCATTAAATGTAAATGATGTATATATTGAATTTAATCGTGGTGTGGAGCTAAAGGCAAAAGCCCCACCATCAATTTAGCATTTAATGTTCCAGCGATTAAAAATAAATGCCGATGGTATATCATGCTATCCGGCACATATTAATTATAGCATCATGTAATTATGCATTTTAATTAAAATTAACCCCAACCAGCTATGTCAATGCAACCATGATGAAAAGGGCATTCTTTTCCTAAGGATAGGGAGGGAAATTATTAAAATTTGGGCCAATGGGGAAAATCCAAGTGTCAATTGTTAAACCCATTTAGTTGTCATGCACCTTTTTTTCTTACTCAATTTCCCTTGTCTCAATCAATCAACTACCACATTAAAGCCTATGATGTTAGTTGGGCAGCTATTGCTGGGCACTGGTGTGTGGCAGGACTGTCAGTCCTTGCCCACATGCACACTCCACCAGTAGACTCATTCACCCTCACGTGGGCATTCTTGCATTCTTTCCCATCCTCACACAGAGACTCTCGTTCTTCTCCTCACGGGTAGGATTGGAATTTTTACTCATGCAGAGGGCTGGGAAAGTGACCTCATGGGCATGATTTTTGCTATGGGTATTTCTCTTCATTGTGGGTCTGATCGTCTGAATTTACCTCCATGTGGGTTGTTTTCCTTCCTCACGCAGCTGAGAACTCGATTGTTGTTGGTTTCCCCATGATTTTGGTTTGCTGTGGGTTCATTTTCGTTTTGGGGTTGCTATGGGTTCTTATTGGGTTGTTTTGGCCACGATAGGGTCAAGAACAACTTGGTAATCAAATTAGCCAATCAGAGCTATGAATTGCTTGTTTTGTTGTGTGTATGCAGTGGTTGGTATTTGAAATGTGTTGGAGTGGGAATGAAGGCTTGGTATGCTTGATAAACTTGGTGTGTTTGGGAGCCACATAGGCAGAGCTAGAGGGATGGCTTTCTTCTCCACAACCCCTGAATAGCACTGGAAGGGAAGTCAGGGCCTGAGGGACTGTGTAGCAGAGAAGGGACTGATTCCTTGTGTTGGGTGGGTGTCGGTGTCCTACAAGTCAGGATAGTGCTGGTGTAGGTGTCCTTAGCTCTTCAATGAGCCCACCAGCTTAGCATTTAACTTTTCCCAAATCCTTGATGGCCTGATAAACCCAACTGTGTTGGATTGGCTGATTTGTGTATCTTTGGATATGTGTGATCCTACTTAGTTCCTTATTCCTTGGAGAATCATGCCCAACTCGGGGGTGGCAGTGTTGCTGAGAGATTAAGGAGCACACTGGCCTATGCTTGGGTGGAACGTTGCAGCGACGTAGCTAGTTGCCGAAAAAATTCTTCTTAAGATAAGTATTCTTGACTATATCGTCTCTACAAATTGCATTTTGTTGTTTAATGAAAATGATGAACATGCTAAATGCTTGAATGTATGGTTTTGCTTCTGCTGTATGGTAACAATGTATGCATGTTTTACTTCAAAGCATTTTAGTTTTTTATGTGTGTATGTTCATGTGGCTAGTTTCTTGGATGGATAATGGTATGGTAGCATCCTCTTCGTCGGTCGGAGGGTTGGGGACGTTACAGTGTGGTATCAGAGCTCATGTTGCAGCATGGGCCTGAATGGGCCATGAAGAATCAGTGACAGAGGCAAGTTACCCTCTGCCCAGCAAGGGAAAGATGAGAAAATCAGAGAAATGAAAGGAAAATTTCAAAAAAAATTCTAAGTATGAAAATTATCGGATGGCTTAGGCTGAATCCCATCTGATACGTAGGATGACTTCACCAGAAGCTCATATGATACACTGAATAACCTAGGCGGAAATCCACCCGATAAAGAACCAGGCGGAAATAAATTTTCAAAAATTGTCCAAGTTTGAAACTTCCCGGTGGTTTTGGCTGAGAAGAGCCGAGGGTCTCGACTGAGAGGAGCCAATGGTCTCGGCTAGGTTGAGCTGAGACACATCCAACAAGGAAAAATGTAACGAGAAAATTTTTTGAGAAATTTTCTAAGTATTGAAATTGTCGGAAGGCATTTGATGAAGCCAGCTAATACGTCGGTTCAGGTTAGCCGAAGGACTTCTGATGATTCTGACGGTAGAAAGGAGAAGTTGAGAAGAAAGAAAAATAATTTTTTTTCGAATTTTTTTTCTATGTCCAGGAAATATCGAAAAAAATTTCCGATGTCTTTGGGGAGAATTTTGTCTAAGGCATCTCGAAGGACGTTCGCTGAAGTGGAGCCAAGGTGTTGGAAAGGCTCTCCTGAAGGAAGCCGAAATGTTAGAAGAAAATAGAGGATCGGTCAGCTGATGTGTCAGAAGCTAGAGGAAGATCGGTCTGAAACGTCGAAAGAAATTAGAGGATCGGTTAGCCAATGTGTCGGAAGCTAGAGGAAGATCGGTCCGAAACGTCAGAAGAAATTAGAGGATTGATCAGCTAATGTGCGTCGTAAGCTAGAGGAAGAATGATCCGATGTGCATCAGAAGACAGATGAAGATCAGTTCACCAAGGAATCAGAAGCATAGTCAACTAGTGATCTGATACATCGGATGGCTAGTTAGGAAGAGATCTGATATGAGAAAAAAAAATTGAGTTTTTAGTGGGATTTTTTCAGCGGATTTCAGCATTTTTTCAGTGGATTTTCAGGGCCGAAAAGGAGAAAATGGAAGCAATCTTATGTTCTAGATTGCAAAAAAATCAATATTATGTGCCAAAGTGCAAGCCCCCTTGACCCCCGTCGTTCCCCTGAGACAGTCGTTCTTTGAGGAAGAAAATTCTGTGTTTTGGGAAAAATTGTAATGGTATGATTTTTCCAAGAGAAGGTAAGTAATTCTGATTTGTGTAAATGTGATGCAGCTAACAGTTGTGTTACTAACACGTTTACAGAATCATAGTCACCTTCAAGGGTAGTATTCCAGGTAGTGCGGTTTGGTAAAGTAAGTTGTGGTTCAGCCATGAGAACCCATGATGGATATGATGCTCGGGATTCCTACGAGCGTGCATGAGATGCCATGGGAGAAAATATCCGAGTGGGAAATGATGACATAGAGTCTAATGGAAGGAGATTCCAAGAGACACTACCAGATATTGCAGCCACCATGAGAAGCTTGATTAAAGCCCAGGAAGAGCAGCTGTTATACCAAAATCCTGTCACCATCATGTGATAAAACATTTGACATACCTACTTGCCCTGAATCCCAACTTCTGGAGTTGAAACTAAATGGTTTTTCATCAATCTGTCATACAAATTCCTAGCACCGCGCATGCCCCTTTATCCAGGAGTGGTACCACTACTCACACCGCCTTTCATCGGTTGTCCACAAGCGGTGCCACCACCCATTTCCCTTGGTCCATAGGCGGTTATTACCAGAACCGCTCTGTCATAGAAAGGGAAGCACAGTACCCTGGGTAAAAAGGGAAAAAGAGAAATCTCTTCAGGCTTCTAGATGATAAACCTTGTGTACTTCCTTATCCCTACTGTTGTGGGTTGGTTGAGCTCGAGATCCCTCATCCTAGCTAGGATCTTAGAGGCCACCTCACCCACTAATTTCTCAACCATATCGATCCATTAAATCCCTATAAATATGAGCTCATAGCCATGGTTGAGAGGAGAAGATTGAAGGTACTATTATGTTGTTGTATTGATTCTTGGCCCAAGATCATTTGGAGAGAGCATAGAGAGCTAGAGTCGGAGCTTTTGGGGATGAAGAGTTGGTTTCATGGAGATGCATGTCAACACTAAGGCTTGGTTGTAAACTTCTTCATATTTCTAATGCAAGTTGATGTCTATCCCAGATATGATGTTGTTGTTGTGATTTCACATATATATGTTGCTAGGTTCCTTAGTCACTAGCATAGATTAGTAGATCATATTCTGGTTGCTTTGATTCGTTCGTGTTGATATTTTTTGCAGGTACACAGGTGAACTGTCAAAGCCTTGTATTCTAGATATCTACAGCGTCTAGGGAGAGTCTTCAACCTATGTCCTCTATTTGTTCTGTATATGAACCATTCAGACCGGTGGAACACCTTGTTCTCTGCAGGAGGTGAAATATTCCAACTAACAAATCTGGCGACTCTGCTGGGGAATCAAGTTGTGTATCAGTCGTTCTGATCTTCCTCAGTTTTCAAATCTTGTTCGAATCCAAGCTCCTTATTCAAATCTATTCAGTTAGATCTACTTTCTGACGTGCATTATTTGGGTTTGAAATTTCCAAATCTATTCATATCTAAGTCATTTCGGTCTTTTATGCTCTGTTTCCATACTCAATTCAACAGTATTTTCCTTGATCTGGTCTTGTTCTGACTTGATCTATCATTCTCTTTGTGTTTTGGATTTTTACAGGGACCCTGTTATAGCTCAAAATGACACATCTCTGCCTGTGACCACTTTCCCATGATTTCGTCGCATGTCGGCACTTCATGAAAGTCACTGAAAAAACACCTATCTTGGAGGACCCATATCTTGAGTTTTGTAACTCCGTTTGACCTCATATCTGTACCGTTGGAAAGATATTTCAGTTAGATAAAACTTTCTAGAAGACACCAAAGTCTGAAAATGCCCAGAAATACCCTTAAAATGTGTTTTTGTTTATTCATGACTCTCCTTAAGGAATAGTCGCGAATCATACGTGAGTTTCGTGTTTTACAAGTCGCGAATGTCTGTATTCGCGGGTTGCTCTTGTTGAAACTCGCGGATCATTCGCGGGTTGTCCTACTATATACCCATGAATATGTCTCTTAACATTAAAACATAAAAACACGCCTTTTGAGTTAGTTTGGGTAGTTATGCAACTGACTCCTTCAATTGTAACCACTTTGTCTTCGCCCCTATCTCTTCTTTACCGTATAAATAGAGGTAGGGAGGTCCATGAGAGGGGACTTTGAATTTATGCATTGTTATGCTGGAGGAATCGGGACTCTCTTTGCCTACACCTTTGCCCTGGAGGTCTTCCCTTAGTGTTGCAGAGCTTGGAGGCTGAGTTCTTTGGAGAAGAGAAGCAGCAGAACCGGATCAAGGTTTCGTGAGGTGCCAAACTTGAAGAGAAGGTATACTTGTACTTGTTTTCAAGATTAATAAAGATGTGATGTCCTTCTTCTTCCCAAATCATTGTTCAATGTGTGATTGAATCTCTATTTATGATCATATTATAATGTTATTCAGATCATTGTTTCATATTCATTTGATTATCATTGTCTTATATGTGGTCATAATGGCTTGAGGAAGGTATAACTTGTTTTGCAGGTCTCTTGGAGCGAGAGGAGCATGAAGAGGATTGAAGAGAAAGCTTGGACCAGCCTTCAGTGAGTCAGGTGTGGAATTTTCTCATCTCTTATCTTGCTTATATATGCTTGCTGAACTTTGTGCATCTCTCTTTCAACTCCAGTACGTTGATGGCCTCTTAAACGCTAGCCATAGGACATTTTCCTTTACAACAGAACTGGCGACTCCGCTAGGGAGAGCCTTGTCTGTTTGGGGTTTCTCTTGATTTCTTTCAGTCTTTTGCATTGTTTCAGGTCCTTCTTGCCACTTAGGAACACTTTATAAATCTGATAGCACACTTCCCCTGCCTTCTTAAGGTGGTTTTTGACCTTTTTTGGAATTTTTCCACCCATTTGCGAGTTGCTCTTCTGAACAGTCGCGAATACTTGCTTGCATTTGCGGGTTGCTATACTGAACAGTCGCGAGTCATTCGCGGGTTGCACTTATAGATAGTCGCGAATGCCCCTAAAACAGTGTTGTTCTCATTATTGTGGTTTTTCTTTTGTTTGTTGGCTATTGGGTAGGTCTTTTAGGGTCCTCTGCAGGTGCATGACTCCAGGGATTTAGTGTCATCTTCTTTTGGTTGTTGTTTATCTATGTGGTCAGCCCTTTTATAGCATTAGTTTTTTCTCTTTGCTCTTTCCCCCATCTCCTTTGCTTGGTTAGATTTTTGGCTTATGTTTTTGGTCAGCCTCTGTTAGTGATCTTTGGTTGATTTCAGAATCTTGTTGGTGCTGGTTTCCTTCTTCTTTTGCTGGTTAACTTCACCGTTCCAAAATAGTTGTCTTGTCTCTTATGCAAGCCTTTCTTCCAAGTAGGGTTTATACTGACTTTAGGGCATTCTAGAGTTTGTTTGGTGGTTGTATAGCATAGTTCCTTTTGCTTTGTTCTTATTATCTGCATACTTTGCTTTGTAGGTAGTTTTTCTTTTGCATTTATAAAAGAAAATTAAAAAGAAGCTATACTTGTTTTTGCCGCTTGTCCCCTCCTACCTCCTTCTTTGGCTTGACCTTGTTGGACAAGGTACTGAGCAGCCTTTGTTTGTAGGTTTAGATTGATACTTGGGACCTCTTGACCTTTGTTTATGTCAGTCTTTTTGCTTAGTCTCTTCATTCCAAAGTTGTTGGCTTGTTTACCTTTGTAAGCCTTCTTTTCAAGAGAGGTTATATCCTAACTTTAGGGAAACCTAGGGTTTGTTTTTGGGGTGTAGAGTAGTTGTCTATTTTCTTTGCTTATAGTACTTGCTTGCATTAGTTAATAGGATGATTTTTCTTTTGCATTTATAAAAGAAAAATACAAAAACATATGTTTTCTTTATATGCATGTAGATTAGGTTTTTAGTCTAGATTGCATGGCATATCATTGTTTTTGAAAAAATATAAAAAGATTTTGTTCTTTTTGGCTTTCAAATTTTCTATTTGAAAATATAAAGAGAATAGTTTTTTCTTTTTGCATTTCATATCTCTTTGCTTAGTCATTTTGTTTCAATTTTGATTCAAAACACCACATAAGTTTCATGCCATTTACCCTCTGACTAAGAACAACCCTTAAAATAAACGATATAATTTTAAAATTTACTAGTAAGTTTTATTTTATAGGGTCATACACCAACTAGCTTAGGCTAGACTTGTGGGATAGGGAGTTTAAACTCCCCACAAGTGTTAAATTTCAGACGTAGTTGGCCAATCACTAGGTAAATCCTTTTCTACATTGATTGTATCTGGGAAGCTCCTCTCAAACGGGAGTTAAACACTAGGCCGCGTGGAGGCTTGGATAGAGGAGATAACCCTCTGAATCCTTGTCAAAACGTAACTCAAGACTTTTACGCATATGGGGATTCTGTCCTAGACAGAGTTTCGGGCTCAGCTACCCTACCCATGCGTACGAGTTCGGCTGACGACTGTCCCCCCAGACTGTCAATTTAGTTAAGGTAGCCTCTAGTCTCTTTGACATCTAGGGTTCATACACAGGTACACCAGAAGGTTATTTCTGGTTGACCTTGGATGGGCTTGGAAGGTAACCCTTGTGGAAAGTGTAGGAGGGTGGTGGGTGATTCCTCCGCTTGTGCCTGAGAACCACCTCAAGGACGCCAAGTAATCATTCATCAGATTTCTTTTGGAAAGTATATCTTATACCTGTTTGTCTATTTGGATTTAGGAATTTTTAGTGAGTGTTGTGTGGTTTGTCTGTACTTAGTGTGCCTTTAGGTGTATGCTTTGTAATTTTGGTTGACTATCAACCTCAGACTTTGGCTCTTGTTTTGAAACTATGGCTAGCGCCCCTTCGAACACCAACCAAGAGATCCCCATGATGGGACCTCCTTGTCCTATTCCTCTCACAGGGAATGTTGGTGTTCCCTTGATGGCCACCTTGAATCTTTCGGGATTCACCCTAGGGCTACCGGTGTGGTTGTTTTCCACTCCAACCGTCCTGAATGCTCCTGATGCTTCTCAAGTAAGCTCCTTATATCAAGGGCATCAAAACAATGCTTCCCCTTCACCTGTAGTTAATTCTCCTCCTCCTTCTACCTCATGGAGTGAAAGTACTGATACTAGTAACCGGCAGTCTAAAAGGAGTAAAAGAAGGAGAAATAAGAAGAAGGCACATAGGCAAGGGGGCACCCGTTCAACCTCTGCAAGTCAAGTTGAACCTCACCATCTAGCATCTATTGATCATGATGGTAGGATCCTTCCAAGCTTTCCAGGTCATGTCGGATCTAGTCTTTCAGCCTTTGTTGTTCATGCTGAAGGCACCCGTTCAACCTCTGGTGTTCAAGTTGAACCTACCCATTCAACCTCTGTAAGTCAAGTTGATATTCACCATCTAGCATCTGTTGATCAGGATGGTAGGATCCTTCCAACCTTTCCAGGTCATGTCGGATCCAGTCTCTCAGCCTCTGTTGTTTATGCTGAAGACACTCGTTCAACCTCTGGTTTTCAATTTGAACCTCCCCATCCAACCTCTGTTCTTCAAGTTGGATCCGTCCACCCAGCCTCTGTTGTTCACGCTGGGGGCACACACTCAACTGCTGCAAAGCATGTTGATCCTAACCATTCAGCCTCTATTTTTCATGTTGATGGTGCCCATCCAACCTCTGCAAGTCATGTTGGGCCCAGTCTCTCGGCCTCTGTATGTCATGCTGGGGGCAGTCTTTCAGCCTCTGTGGTACACGCTGAAAAAAATCTGTCAACCACTGCGAGTCATGTTGACACTATTGAAAAGACTATTCGTTCAAAACATAAGCCCAAGTTTCCTTGTAAGCTTTGTGAGGGAGACCACCTTACTTATAAATGCCCTTCTATTGCTGAGGTGCGAAGAGTTTGGGCTCATGGCCCTCCCATTTTTGAACATTCTGAAGTCTCTCAACGACCAACCTCTCTTAGTGAGGTTGGATCCAGTCACCCGGCCTCTAGTGCTCATGCTGGGGGAAAACTCTCATCCTCTGCAGGTCATGTTGAGAGAAAACAGTCATCCACTGCTAGGCATGTTGACATCGTTGAGGAAACTGGTTGTTTGAAGTGCAAACTTAAGTTCCCTTGTATGCTATGCGAGGGAGATCATCTTACTCACAAGTGCCCTTCTATCCCAGAGATACGAAGAGTGTGGTCCAAGAATCAAATATTTCCTTCTCTTAAACACCCTATAGTTTCTCAACAACCTACTCAACCTTCGGTTGATCAAGTGGTCGAACCAATCTCACATTTGGTCGATCCCACTCTTCTTTCGGAGAATGATCCTAATGTGATTGAACCAATGTCATCTTTGGTCAATCCCACTCTCCCTACGGAGAGTGACTTTCATGAAGCGGTTGAATTGATTCCAGTATCGATCAATCCCACTCTTCCTCCGGAGAGTGATGTGTCTACTAGTCACATTTTCTTCACTGCCAGTTCAGAACTTACTGAACAAGGGGGCACTGAACTTGCTTCAGATTAACCCCCACCAATCTCTCAGATTGCTTCCTTTGATTGGGATAGCCTAGTTGAGCCGCGCCTTCCTTCCCATGCACCTTTCCAGATAAAGGTCAAAGTTGAACCTTATACGATTGCTCATTGTATTGTTGATGAAGGAGCCTCAGTCAGTATTTTGTCTGCTCGTGCTTGGCGAGGCATGGGATCTCCCAGCCTTGTGTCGACTGCTAGTCAGTTACTGGCGTTTGATAGAAGAACTTGTATAGCCTTGGGAATTCTTGCTCAAACACCTATTACTTTGGGTGGGAAGACCGTTTTAGTTGACTTCATGGTGATAGAAGACCCCTTGGACTTCAATATGCTCCTTGGATGTGATTATGTCTATGCCATACAAGCTGTGGTGTCAACATTCTTTCGTGTGATGTATTTTAATCATGGCGAAGAAATTGTCACTATTGATCGGTTGGATTTTCTTAATCCTTCTCCTGACCCAACTAGAGACCAGGTCTTCCCTTTATTGGTTCCCATTGTTTCTGTAGACACTACCCCGCCACGGGTGAACTATGTGGCCTCTTGTCCTTTGTGTTCAATTGCTTCTGAGAAGCAGCCTCTGTTTTCATGCTTAGCTTCTCGGGACTTGGTCCCAGCAGTTGATCGGGTGAGTCATCCTATACAGATTGTAGAGCCTTCTCTCCACTCTGTTGATCCATTTGAAAGTTTAGATATGTGTTCTATCTCGGATGATCTCCTTCCTTTGGATGAAGTATTCCTTGAGTCTTTGATACAGTCTGATCTTCTTTTGGATGTTGGTTTAGTTGTGACTAAGTCTAACCCTGATTTGCCTAGTAATCCTGACCTTTCTTCTTATGTTGGTCTTGTTAAGTCTTTTGACTCTTCCTTTGAACAGCAAGTCAGTGATCCTGATGAGTTTGATTTTTCTTTTGAATTTTTCAACTCCTGTGATATTGAGTTTGTTCCTACAGACTCTATCTCCCTTGTTGATTTTTGCTTTCCTTATGAGGTTGATCTTACTGATTATAAACCCTCGAGTCTTGGTTCTATAGAGTCTTCTTCGGTTGATTCTGCCTTAACTTTCCTTTTTGTAGATGATAGCAAAGTCACATGTGTTTCTGCCAAAGTGACCCACATCGGATCATTTCCTTTGAATATGATCCTGATGTTGTTGTTTCTTGGAGACAAGATTCTTAGTTGGATTCACAACTGTTTACTGGCCTCACCTTGTGCTTCAAGTTGTAATTGCATTTGCATGTATCCTACTCGCGCTTTTGAGCCTGATGCCGACTTCCACGTTTTTAGCTCGTTGTATAAGCCCTCATCTTTGCTCTCATCATCGCTAAGCCTTGTATCATTTTTCCTTTGCAACTTGACACCCTTTACCTTGAGGAGACGTTCCCCGAGTGTCCTTATCTTGCTCGCTTTCCTTGCATTATGCATAGGTTCGTTCCTTGCGCTTGGAACTAGTTTCACCTGTTTATGACACTCGTCTCCTTGCATTTAGAGCATTCTTTCTGCTCTCCTTCGAGCTCATTAAAAACAGTAAGGAGGCCGCGAGTTGACTTTTTCAGACTCGTTAAAACTTCACGGGGAAGATATTGAGTTTCTTTAGGCCCAAGTCTGACTCCTCAAAATAGACTTGACTACCGAGTAAACTTGTCCATTCAGGCTCATTAAGAATATGTGAATGGGCATCCACATTGGTGGTAGGTTATCTCTTTCTCGGACCATGTGGAATAATACGAGAAAGGATCACTCTCCTTTCTTCGGAATTGAGAAGAGTATTCTCAGGCATAGGTTTATCTCTTTTCCGGACCTGAGGGACTAAATTTGCGGAAAAGGAACCCCCGGTATGAGCTTAGTTTTATCTTTTTCGTGCTCTGGACCAAAACATGAAAAAGATTCCGAGTGTACTTTATGTCTTTGTCATGCTCGTTAAACCCTAAAGAACAAAGCATCGAGTTTATTGTTGTAAGCTCCATTTCTCATAATCAAATGGATCTTTCTGAGTGATCTTGCCTTCCTTCACACTCGTTAAACTCAGGCTATATGCTTCTTTTGAAGGAGCGTTGGGTAGGTGGTAATTTAACCTTTTTCGGACCTTCCTGACTAATTACGAAAAAGGTCGCCTTTTCTTCTTCGGAATTTAAGAGAGTTCTTCTTTGGTATGTTTTATACTTTTTCGGCCTCAGGAGACTAAATTGTACGAAAAAGGACCCCCCTGGAGTCTTCTTTGGAGTTTTCAGACTCTCTAAACTATGAAAACACCATCGAGCATGTACTAGTTCGGGCTCGTTCTCTTTGTGTTTTGGATTTTTACAGGGACCCGCACATGTTTTGTTGGCAAGGAGCGATGCCACTGCCTGCGTCTAGTTAGCCAGAAGCGGTGCCACCGCCTGAATCCAGTGAGTAAGGAACGATTCTGCCTCAAAACTGCCTGTTAGCAACTTCATCTGCGCGGTGTTAGGTAGGCCCTGTTCCAGACTCTGTATTTTGATTTTTGTGTGTTTTTAGCTTACTTTTTCATGAAAATGAAGTGTACTTTTGAAATGCTCCCTCACGGCCGGGAGGGGCCATGAATTGTATATTTTGCAGTTGCTTTGAGTGTTATATTCTCTTTGCATTCAAAGAGAGTTTCTGTTTCTTGCATTAGATTCTACATTATTTTCTTTGCTTGAAACCTCTTGCTCTTCTCTGTAGATATTATTCATTGGAATTGGAAAATATACATTTCATTTTCATGTGTAGGCTTTGGTTTGTTTTGGGCTTGGAATGCATGAGTGATCCATGTTGTTTTGAGTCTTTCTTTTCTTGGGTGATTCTTGTTTCCTTTTGCATGCTAATTTTTTCAGTGCTTGGTAGGAAAGATTGGTTCTTCGTTTCCTTGTCTATTTCAAAGAGAAGTTTTAGTTTTCTCTCTCTTTCGCTTTTGTCAAATACCCCAATTTTGTAAATAATGTTAATTGTTTTAATTTGATTTCCTAAGAAATTATGTTAAATTTAATGCTAAGTAGGAACTGACTCAGCAGATTCAAAAGAAGTGGAATGTAATTCTGAATATTTTATTATTAATAAATAAAAAGTGGAGACAACAACATGGGAGAGCTGTTAATAAGAGGTTACTGATCAAACCGGTGGAAGGAACTAGGTGGAGGGAAAAATACAAGTGGCAGCATCCTCAAACACTTCCCAGGTTGCAGGTGGAAACTTCCCTATAATTTGGGTCATGATCCCCCAAGAAAGTGGGATCAGAGCAGGTGGCTCAATAAATGACAACTAACCAAAAAAGACCTAGGCAATATTTTAAAAGTACCCAATGAATAGAGCTGAGGTTGCTCAAATATTTTGGAGAGAAAAATTCATTCAGGAGGAATGCTATTCAGGAAATTCATTGGGGAAAAAGGGAAAACAGTAAGGAAGGTGTGTTGAGAGAAAATATGCAGTAACTTGGTCTGTTACAGCTGTTAGCTGGGAGAACTTACTGATAAGTTCAGGATTGGTACTGAGTCTGAAGACTGGTATTTGACTATTGCTACACCTAGTTCCAACTAGGGAGACCAGAGCAAGCTCGGGGGTCCTGAGGAGTCACTGTTTGAACGCTCTCCAGGAGTTGGTAGGGAGGAACGGCCTCCCATTGCTGTTGTTGTCCAAGCTCAAGAACATGTTCTGTCATCTAATAGTCTTTATTTTAATAACTATGTATGATTGAATATTATGTTTGTAGCTTATGATGTAAAGACTTAGCTGGTTAGTAATGAAATTGTTCTTAGTTTGTTTAACAATAGAATATTTTTGATAAAAAAAAACAAAACCCCTCCTATGTTTTTCCTCATCTAGAGTGACCAGACCATACTCCAGCACATGGGTGAGCTTATAAATAAAGATAGTAGGATGCAATTATAGGATAAATTGTTAGTTTGTTTAAAAGAATGCATACTTTTATTTAACTGTCAGAGAAATAGCATTCTGTACAAGAAGTAGAGTTAGGGTTAGACTTAAGTCATTTGATTATAGAACAAGAAAAGAATCTGTAATTTTTCTTTTACTAACAGAAGTAGATTTAGTTGGGTAAACAGGTTTTCTGCACAGTTTCTATTCCAGGAACCTCACTGTATTATTTGAAACTGAGAAAGGATTTTACTAACTAAAGTATGTAGTATTAGAATGAATAGAAATGTTGTTCTTTCTATAGTTATTCTTCTCAGATTTTATATTATTAAATGTAAGGAAACCAATCTGTAAATAGCAGTAGCAACACTATGATTTTATTTTATAATAAACTAGTTAGTTCATAATCTGCTTATAACTGTTAATTTATCTAGTTCTTGTAATAATTTTTATTTAGCTGATTGAGCTCGAACGAAGATCTATAGCTATTAGTATATCTTTTATAAAAGTTTAAATAACTGTTACAATATATATATATATATACGAGATAGATCATAGATAGTTTGTTAATTGTTTCTATTTTATTTTACTAACATCATAACATAACCAGATAAAATAAATAACAGAGTACTATTCTCTATACATTACAACATAAACCAAGTATAAACAACTATGAAAGTAATAGTACTCACGGGAAGAATAACCTTTTTATTATCATAATAACAATATACTTTCTGTTATATACATTATAGGAACATTGTTATTGTGTAACTAATGTAATGTTCTTATCTCATTAAATGCAAAATTGGAAATAAATATAAACTCGGTGCTCAAAGATTAACTTACAGTGACATATGAACTTCATTAAAACCTAAAAATTTTTCCATTTTAAAGGTCAAAAATTACTTAATAATCTTTATAAATTCTATTACAATAAAGTAATCTAATATAAAAGTCATAAACAGAAAACCCTAGATTTTGGAAATTAAAATAAAATACAGGGTAAAAACTCTTATGTAGTAATATACAGGAAAGTAACAAATAGAGTAACTGTGAGCTCGGTTTATCAACTTAACCGCACATTTCACAATTTAAGAATTAACCCAATAATTTTACAGTAGTATGATTATAAACCAAAGAGGTTCGTTCCTCAAAAGATACAATATTTTTACTTATAAAATATTGTTTTCTATAGGGTCGAACACTTTTTACATTAAAAACATACTTTAAGGTTAATAGAACTGAAAAAGTACAATACATAGTGTGAACTCACAGTTTTCAACAAATTCAAAGAGCAAGGCCTTATCGCCTTTTTGTCCTCTATATGTACAGAACCGTAAACAACAAAAATAACAACAGAGAAGTCTAATTGAGTATTCTTACTCATGACCATAAACCAAATCCATAGAGTAAGGCTTTACAGCCTGTACATTGTATATATGTATTATTTTTTGTACAGTAATCAAAATAAATGCAAAAATTACAGTCTCGGCCTCAGCCAGAGGTCCCATATGTAAACAACGGTTTTAACCTCTTAAACAACAGTGAAAGGGTCATTTAAATTGAACCAAGGAAACTGCGAGGGTTACAGGTCATGAAGACCAACCCACGATTGTCCTTAAAGGACCAACAAGGAGGAAGATGCCATGGTTAAACCAGGCTTACCGTAAGCAGCTAGTCGTCGCGGTCTCACACCTTTCGCGCCGAGGAGAGCAGGTCGACGCTATTAAGAAAGAAGAGTATAATGTTAAAAACGTTGTAACATTTTAAATCACTGTTAAAGTAAAACCTTTCTGGAAAGAAGACGAAGGGTAAATCTGTATCTTACCTTGAAAATTAACGAAAATGTGACCACCGAAGAACAGCAAAACAACCACCAACATGAGGAAGAGGGAAACCTTCATCTACAGCAAAGAAGAAAGAGCTTGCTGTCACTATACGCAACCAACCATGACGAAGAACAATAAAATCAATTACAATAGCTATTTAGTCTCAGTCATCTCTTCATATTCTGCTAAAGACTTACATAGCGATGAAAACCACGCCCAGTGGCCTGGATTCGAAGGGCCGTAACTCTTATGCCAAGCCAAAGAAATAGAAACTCTCTACAGTTCAAGGGTTCGGGACTAAGTGTGCAAACGACGAAACCCCGAAGAAATAATCACCGGTACACGCTCAAAGAAAACAAACTTTTGGGTTACAACACTTCTTGCAGTGCTTTGGACGAGCCCACGAGGAGTGTAACCAGAAGAAGGACTACTAGCAGACAGTGCAATCGATGGAGTTGACAGGAAGGTCTTTGCAGAGCGGCCAGAGGCCCGAAGGCAATGAAAGAATGTCGAAATAGGGTTTGAGACTACCCTTTTAACCTATAAATACTTGGTTGGGAAGATCCCACGTTGACAGTTTAATAATCAACATGCAGTGGGTAGAACACTATAGTTTTTAGCGCACAATAATCCCAATGATTTGTAAACCAAATCATACGTTGGAAGGTTCTACAAGGTTCATTGCATCGAATGTCAACCACCTACATAATGTAAAATGCAATCACGAGAACCTTAGAACAATGATTAAAATATATCATAACATGAATCTCTACCTTTGCATGACTTGGAACTCAAACTTATAAAGGAGGCACATATCAAGAGTTGGTAAAGCCTAATTCAAGGGTGAACTATAGTTTATTTTTGTTGGCGCATTCTATACCTTATAACCCCTTTTCGTTGGCATATGCATAATGGCCTTACCATAAATTGTATTGTTTATAACAAAGTTTAGGCCTCTTATTCTTTTAATAAAAGATTCAAATACTTAGAAATTAAGCCTTAAAACTATTTTGTTGGCATTCTATCAAAGAGTATAATCTATGAAGGAATTTCCCTTTTTCATTTACGGAAGGTTTGGTACAAAACCTGTTTATAATAAGATATAAATCTTATTTTAAGTTACGTTTTGAAGCAGTCGTTGAGTAACACCTTAAATGGATAAACAAAGGTGACAAGTATTGTAGTAAGGATTAGATTTTGATAATAAATAACCTTTGGATAATTAATAACATTAATTAAACCATAATCTCTGAACAAGCTATGGAAAATAGAACTCTATGCATCAACGTTAATAGATTTCCTTTCAAGGGAAGTTTGAAATGAAGATGTAAACTTGTTAACTTTAGAGCTTGAAAAGGGAACAATAATATGTAAACCCTTATCTTTTACATTACGTTCTTATTATTTTCAATAACCCAATCCATCATGAGGTAAATTTATTTGTGCACATATGGAAGTAAACCATTGATCTCATAACTCTGCTACTCTTACTCTGTTGCAAAGAATTAATAAGACATTTCTATACTTGACGACTATGATGGATATAGAATAGTTCAGTAGTCATTAAGAACCATGAATTTACTTCTACTAGAAAGAAGTACAGTTAATGAATTTACCTCATAAAGCGTCGGAAATTATTTAGCATTTATTTCTTACTGAGCTTCTATTTTTGCGGCGAACTTGTATTTAAATACTTTAGAATTTCGATAAGCAGCACCCAAACTCTTACCTGTAGTCTGTAAGAACAGGAAAACTTTCTGCATTAGCTCGAAAGCTAAGTAAGCCCAGTTTTTGCATGACAGTCCCACCTTGTGGACGCAAGAAGAAAACAAGTCAGTAAACTGAAAGGAACTGTTCTATCACTAAACACAACCAACAGATAATTCAGATAATGAATTTGGTAACATATAACTAATTTAATAATTAGTTTACTGTAATTATGAAAAATTATATGCATTTTAAAATTTTTAATTTTTTCGGAAAATTTGGGGTTTTGACAGCTTTATTCGCAAGTTTGTTGGACGATTTTCTTCTTGTTTTGTGCATGATTGTTCGAAATTCTAGATCTTACTTTCATTGAGAAGAAACATCTATTTTCATCTTTGTGTGCATTAGAGTTAGATTTGCTTGGAAATGTTAGTGAAATCATCTTTCCATTAATTTTTTATGCGTCTTTTTCAAGCATGAAAAGATAGGAAACATTTCTACTTTATTTATGTTAAATGTTCTCTAGATCTGTTTTTTAGTTGCTTTGAAGATTGTTTGGGGCGCATTGATATTTTACATTTCGTTTGAAAAGATAGAGTTGCATTTGTATTTGGGTGTGCATTTTTGGAAGAAAAGTAAATCCCTCTCCCTCTCTTAGGTAGAATTTCATTGAAGAGGAAAACTTGCATTGTCATATAGATCAGTATGCATCTTCTTTAAATTTAAGTTTTCACTCCATGGTTCCACCTAAATGAACAAGATAAAATTAACGGTAGTACTAGGTTAAAACTTTTAGCAATTTGAGTGATAAGTTAGAGATGTGTTCGGGCATCGTAAAACGCAGGATCTGTCGTTAATTGTCAGCATTACATTCCAAGACTCGTGTGGTTCTTCCACATACCGTCGATATATTGAACAGCCTTTGATGTACCCTTGAGGTATATAGAAAGGTACTTCACGTACTCGATTGTATATTGGACGGCCCCTTGTCAACGGTTATGCTTTAGACAGCACTACTACCGATTTGAGCTCCCTCGTACCTTGCATATATCGGGAGACCCTTTTAGGAATCCTCAAACCATATGAGTTATCCTTTTGGCCTGTCCTATGAGGTTCTTGACTCTTATCCACTCCTTTCACATGTTTGCTTGTTGCTTTTAGTTGGAGTAGTACTTGCTTGTGTGTGGTAGTTAGGGGGTTATTAGAGAATTTAGAGATGGCATCCTCATCTGGGACTACCACTCAAGAGGTCCCTTTCCAAGGTGTACCTTTTGTATTCCCTCCAAGTGAAGGTATTGGTCCTCCCTTTATTGCCACTCTAAATCTTCCTGGGTTAACTATAGGATTACCGATATGGCTGTTTAATCCAGCAATTCCTGTTACACCTAATATCTCAAATGTCACCTCTCCTCCAGGAGAGGATCGACCTCAACCTAATCCTGCTCCTTCTTCGTCGGTTGTGGCTTCAGCTCTTTCTCCTTCTTCGCTTGACCAAATCTCTACAGTTAGTAGTCAGGTGGATAAGAAGAAGAAGAAAGGGAAGGGTAAAAAGAATAAGGATAAGAAAGAGAAAAAGCAGCAACCATCGGTTCTTGATGGTGCCCATTCCAAGAGAACACTCGAAAAACCCAAGTTCCCTTATAATCTTTGCAAGGGGGGCCACATTCTTAAGGAGTGTCCCGATCTCTCCCGTGTACAAGAAGAGTGGTCTAAAAGATCCAAACCGTTTGTGTCATCAACCTCTAACCATCGTGTTAACGATACTCCCTCAACCAGTGACCCATTGGTAAAAGGTCGTAAGGGTAAAGTCTTGTATCCTTGTTTGATATGCAAGGCTATGCATCGTACTTTTCTTTGTACAAGCATGCATGAAGCTTCACATTGGTTGGAAAATATTACTGATCATCAACAGGTGATTCCAACAAGTGATAGTAAGTTATCCCTCGATCCCCTATTGGTTGACCAAGTGGTTGATTCGGATTTACCTGTGGTTGATCCCACTCTTCCTTCGAAGAGTGAAGTTAAAGTGGTCGAGTTGGTGTCATTTCCACCCGATCCCACTCTTTCATCAGAGAGTGTTAATACTGAAGTAGCCTCTTTGACCAAATCTTCATCTTGTTCTTCTCTTCCAGTAGAGAATGAACCAAAACCTGCCGAAGTTTTTATGCTTCGTTCTGATTGTTCTCGACAAGAGGAAATCTTGTCTGTTTCGATAGAACCCTCTCCAAGTAGTGAGGTTATTTCCTTTGACTGGAATAACCTAACAGAGTCTCGTCTTCATTCGATTGTTCCTTTCCAGATAGTTGTGAATGTTACTGCTAGGCGGATACTTCGCACTATTGTTGACGAAGGGGCTTCTGTTAGTATTCTATCCTCAACTGCTTGGCAAGATTTAGGTTCTCCTCAGCTTGTGCCAGCCACCGATCAGATATTGGCTTTTAATCGTAGGCCTACTGCACCTTTAGGGACCCTTCCTCTTTTTCCTATTACATTAGGAGGGAAAACTGTCTGCATTGATGTTATGGTGGTCCAAGGTCCTTTAGATTTCAATCTACTCCTTGGACGTGATTATGTTTATGCCATGAAGGCTATTGTGTCCACACTCTTTAGAGTTATGCATTTTCCCCATGATGGGAAGATGGTGATCATTGATTAGCTTTCGTTTGTTACACCTGATCATTGCATTGCTCCTAGTAATTAGACTGCCCTGAATGTGCCGCATGTTCTTGTGGTTCCTTCCCCTTCTTCTAGTTATCTTCTTCCCATCATAGGTAAAATGGGGGGCATGGCTCTAATATATGGACATCATAATGGAGCTAAGCTACTGGCTTTTATGAAATGGGGGAAACTTACCAACCTATGGATATCATGTTCGGTAGGAGCAAGTTTTAGAGCATAGTTTACGCTTTTGGTTTCAATCTTGTTAAAAAATAAAACCATTCCTTAAGCATAGTTTACGCTTTTGGTTTCAAGCTTGCATAAAAATGAAACCATGTCTAGAGAATAGTTTACTTTTGGTTTCAAGCTTGTTAAAAAATAAAACCACTCCTTAAGCATAGTTTACGCTTTTGGTTTCAAGCTTGCATAAAAATGAAACCATGTTTTGAGCAAAGTTCCCATTCTGTGTCAAGCTCGTTAAAAAATGAAACAGCACCTGACCATCATGTCAGGTTCTGACCATCATGTCAGGTTCTGACCATCATGTCAGTCATTCTTGAGAAAAGTTCCCATTCTATGTCAAGCTCGTTAAAAAATGAAATGGATCTCCTTAAGCATAGTTTACACTTTTGGTTTCAAGCTTGCATAAAAATGAAACCATGTTCCAAGCATAGTTACCTTCTGTTTCAAGCTTGTGTAAAAATGAAATAGATCCCCTTCCCTTGATTCGAGTCTCACTTTAGTGTTAGAACTCGAACATTCTTTTCACCTTCTCGATTCTCATTCTTCCTACCTCCCTGGTGAACATTTTCACATTAGTAACCAGGTTTTTAGGTTGGGCATGGAAGAAGAATCGTCTAATGAAACGAAGCTTGGGGGCATGTTGAGCCCCTAGCAACCATGTTAAGGGTAGGCTTCACTATAAATCATGCTAGGGGAAAGATTCCAACCTCTGTATAGCATGTTAATGGGATTTTTCAAGCATAGTTTACCCATTGGTTTCAAGCTTGCGTAAAAATGAAACCAATCCTTGAGCATTCTTTTAACTGATCTTCGAGCTCGTTAAAAACAGTAAAATGGTGTTGATCTTACTTTTCATTTTTTGTGCTCTGGTTAAAACATGAAAAGTGGTTTGAGCTTAGTTTATTACTTTTTCATGCTCTGGATTCAAACATGAAAAAGGTTAATGGAGTTCTCTTTAAACTCTTTTCAGGCTCCCTAAATATGAAAAGATCGTAGAGCGATCTTGTCTTCTTCACGCTCGTTAAAGTATTTGAAGAGTCGTCCGTCCGATGGTAGGTTATCTCTTTCTCGGTTCATATAGGACTATTTATGAGAAAGGGACACTCTAACCAATCATGATTGGAAGAGTTCTCTAAGGTATGATTTTACACTTTTTCGGGCCTTAGAGACTAAATCATACGAAAAAGGACCCCCATGGATTTTTCTTCTGTATTCGTCCAGACTCTCTAAACATGAACGATGCCGAGTTTTATTTTAGTGGACTCGTTAAATTAAACATTGAGAGGCCTGTTTTGGGAATGAAGCCCTCCTCTCTCAGGTTCGTAAAACATATTAGTTTGGACTTGTCTTCCGAAAAGCTATATCGAGTGTTTGTTACCCTCTTTGAACTCGTAAAACTGAAAAGAGGCACTCATCAGTCATGATGGGGGAAATGGGAAGGGAATCATCTTGCAAATAATGGCAGTTGTTTGTCATTACCTTTGAACATGGCACTTGTCTACACAATCATGTCAGTCAATTGGGTTTTCAGCTGATCTCCGTGATGATCCAATTTCATGAGTCATGTCAATCCTTTGAGTATTTCAAAAGAATGCATTGTCCACTGTCGCATTGTGTATCTGTCTTGTCTAGTCATGCTGCCAAGTATTTTTTGTCGTATTCCCAATGTTCAAAGGGGATTTGAAGAAGTCTTACCTTTGTAGTCTACACAATCTTTGTGTCAGTATCTTTGAGTCAGTCATATGGTTACTACATTCACATCATTCCAGAACTATGTTCCGAGTTTCGTGTCATCGATGTGGGACTCATCATGGCCCTCCTTCGATGAGACTATTCCCATCGACATCAGCTCATCAGCCTGGAAATAGTCTTAGAAACAATATTTACTACCTTGAGATCTGTATACCTTAATGACATATTCTCTCTCTCTCGACATAGGTTCACATCATTGACCTTTGATCAATATAATCGACTAGGTGTTCGACATCAGGACATCTATTCGCATTCAGTAGATTGTACTAGGGTACCTTGGGAATCATTGACATTAATGGTGATCTCCCTTGCACTTGTTAACAATTCACATCATTGGCCAGTAATCAAGTGGTTTCTACCATGTTCGACTTCAGATCATTGTAATCACATGGATAGAATCATACTTTCTGGAAGATGAGACGAAGACCCTGGGCATTTGTTCAAAAGTGCTCATTGCTTTTTCCCCAGGTTGCGATGGAGTTTTGTATATCTAGCATGGATCCACCTTTGTATGGTCGTGGCTATGCTCAAATTTAGGTCTGTATGACATAGATCTACGTTGTATGTCTAGTAGCTATGTCCAAGTTTGAGTCCTCTATCACATGGATCTACGCTGTATTCTAGTATCCATGCTTGTTTATTCCATTCATGGATCTACCTTGTATTGGTATGCAGCTATGAGTTTGGTTACTTGTGTCTATGAGTCAACATACTGATGTACTACAGATGCCTACTTGACTGTATACTCCAACCGAGCTGACATTTTCATCTCCTGGCGATGACTTGTTCTCAAAGATCTCGTTTATCGTATCACTCTAAGACTCATGCTTTGGGGGGCATCCTGTTATACCAAAATCCTGTCACCATCATGTGATAAGACATTTGACATACCTACTTGCCCTGAATCCCAGCTTCTGGAGTGGAAATTAAATGTTTTTTCATCAATTTGTCATACAAATTCCCAGCACCGCGCATGCCCCTTTATCTAGGAGCGGTACCCCTGTTCGCACTGCCTTTCATCGGTTGTCCACAACCGGTGCCACCGCCCATTGCCATTGGTCCATAGGTGGTTATTACCAAAACTGCTCTATCATAGAAGGAGAAGCACGGTACCCTGGGTAAAAAGGGAAAAAGAGAAGTTTCTCGAGGCTTCTAGATGATAACCCTCGTGTACTGCCTTATCCCTATTGTTGTGGGTTGGTTGAGCTCGAGATCCCTCATCCTAGGATCTTAGAGGCCACCTCACCCACTAATTTCTCAACCATCTCTATCCATTAAAGACCTATAAATATGAGCTCATAGCCATGGTTGAGAGGAGAAGATTGAAGGTATCGTTATGCTGTTGGATTGATTCTTGGCCCAAGATCATTTGGAGAGAGCATAGAGAGCTAGAGTCGGAGTTTTTGGGGATGAAGAGCTGGTTTCATGGAGATGCATGTCAACACTAAGGCTTGGTTGTAAACTTCTTCATATTTCTAATACAAGTTGATTTTTGTCCCACATATGATGTTGTTGTTGTGATTTCACATATATATGTTGCTAGATTCCTTAGTCACTAGCATAGATTAGTAGATCATATT
>LPNX010987319.1:94054-156819 GCA_001517045.1 Pseudotsuga menziesii
GTTGGATGTGGAATCAAATTCTACATCCAACGAGCTCTCCCGATCGAAATTTGAGTAAAAACACAGCGAGATAAGTCGAAAATACGAACACAAAAAGTAGTTTTTTTCTTTCTTCCTCCAAAACTAATCAATATTATTTTATTATTTTAACTATTATTTTATTATTTTCCTTAGGAGGCCCATTTTAGACCCCAAAATTCCTCTAATGACAGGTGAACTGTCAAAGCCTTGTATTCCAGATATCTACAACATCTAGGGAGAGTCTTCAACCTCTGTCCTCTATTTGTTCTAGATCTGAACCATTCAGACCGGTGGAACACCTTGCTGTCTGCAGGAGGTGAAATATTCCAGCTAACAGCAACATCAGTTAATTGCTGCTATGTTGTAGAGTTTGACAGACTTGCAAAGGAATATAGACTCTAGATAGGGTACAGTAAGAGCAGTACCAAGAGAAGAATAAGGACTTCTAGTAGATCATCTGACTGCGAAGAATCCAGCGTGGATTCAAGCTCTTCTTCTCGTAAGAGAAAGAGAAAGAAGCACCATAAGGATCACTCTCAGGATTAGTTTAAGAAGTCTAAACCTCCTACATTTGACGATGAGGTAAAGACTGGACAAGAGGATGAAGCTTGGCTTCTTGGGATAAAGAAGTACTTCCATGTTTTAGGATTATTCGGGAAACATGAAGGCAAGGGTTACCATATTCAATCTAAATGGAAGAGCATCCATTTGGTGGGAACACTTCAAGCAAGTAAAGAGGATCAGTGAAAGGAGACTTAAGTGGAAATAGTTCAAGAAGTATTTCAAGCAGAAATACCTCTTTGACACGTATTATGATGACAAGATTAAGGAGTTCCATGAGATGAAATTGGGACATCATCCCATGGAAGAGTATGCAAATAAGTTCTTGGAATTGTTGAGGTATGTCAGGTACATCAAAGATGAAAAAGTGAAGGTCCAACATTTTCTGAGTGGATTGCCTCGGTCTTACAAAGATAGAATTGAGTTTTATGAATCTAGAACTCTTGAAGAAGCAATAAGGAAGGCTAATTATTACTATGAGCAAAACAAAGGTAAACCTGATTACCATAAGGCAAGGAAGGACAAGAAGAATGAGAAGTTTGACCAAAGAAAGAAAGGTTTCAAACCTTCTAACTTCAAGAATCAGTAGAAGCAGCCATCCCAAGCTGCGAGTAAGCTAGTTGGAATAATAGGAGAAAATACTAAAGATCCACAACATAATAGTGGACCACTCCAATGTTGGAAATGTGGAGGACCCCACATGCGTGGAAGTTGTCCACTCGAGAGTGAGAGTTCAAGGCCAGCTTACAACATTCAAGAAGCAAAAATAGTGGGTCAAGTAGCAAGGGTCGTCCCTAGGATTTATGCAGCATTGGAGGACCACCAGGAAGATCACCAATCAATTGTGGTTGAAGTTGTAGGTAAGATTATTGAGCAATCTGTTTCTATTTTGATTGACCCTAGTTCTACTCACAGTTACATTACCCCTAGAGTAGTGGAGATTTGTGCTTTTAAGAAAATAAAGCATAGAAAATCTTGGTTAGTTCAACTAGCCACTGGAACCAAGAGAAAGGTTAGTGAAGTGGTAGAGAAATGTCCATTGGTCATGAATGGATTGGTCACTTGTGTAGATATGAATGTTCTACCACTTGGTTCCTATGATGTTCTCATTGGAATGGATTGGTTAGAAGCTCACAAGGTAAAGCTTGACTGTTACAATAAGAATTTCGAATGCATGGATGAAGAAGGGAACCCAGTAGTGGTAAAAGACATTCCAAAGGTGATTTCAATAAGGTAGGTTTCAGCAATGCAATTGAAGAAGTTCTGTAGGAAATGTTGCCAGTTGTATGCAGCTCATATTTTGGAGGCAACAGGGGATGAAAATCCTAGTTTGCAGGACTATCAGGTGTTACAAGAATTCAAGGATATGTTTCCTGATGATATTCCAGGGCTTCCTCCATAGAGGGACATTAATTTCACAATTGAACTTGTGCCAGGAGTAGCACCCGTGTCCAAGACACCCTACAGGATGAGTACACTAGAGATGCTAGAACTGAATATGCAACTGCAAGAGTTGTTGGAAAAGAAGTATATCAAGCCGAGTGTGTCTTCGTGGGTAGCACAAGTACTATTTGTAAAGAAGAAAGATGGTACACTTAGGTTGTGTATTGATTACAGACAATTGAACAAAGTTATTGTGAAGAATAAATACCCTTTGCCTAGGATTTATGACCTCTTTGATCAAATCAGAGGAGCAAAGGTATTTTCCAAGATTGACTTGAGGTACGGTTACCATCAGGTGGGAATCAAGGATGAAGACATTCATAAGACAGCCTTCAGAACAAGGTATGGACATTATGAGTTTGTAGTGGTACTGTTTGGTCTCAGAAATGCACCAGCTACGTTTATGTGCCTTATGAATAGTGTCTTCAATAGGTATTTGGACAAGTTTGTTCTTGTTTCCTTGATGACATTCTTATTTATTCTAAGAATGTGGAGGAGCATGATGAGCATTTGAGATTGACATTGCAATTGCTTAGGGAGCATCAACTGTATGCAAAACTGAGCAAGTGTGAATTCTATAGAGATAGAATTCAGTATTTGGGTCACATTATCTCAAAAGAGGGTATATCTGTGGACCTTGAAAAGAATGAAGCCATTATGAATTGGCCTACTCCAAGAAATGTGATAGATGTCAGATCTTTTATGGGACTTGTAGGATACTACCGAAGATTCATTGAAGGATTCTCCAAAGTTGCACATGCCATCAATTATTTGCAAAAGAAGGGGATAAAGTTTGAATGGACATCGAGGTGTGAAGAAAGCTTCCAGCAGTTGAAAAATCTTCTCACTAGTGCACCAGTATTGAAAGTTGCATACCAGATTTTGTGGTGTGTACCGATGCATGCAGACAAGGGCCTGGAGGATTCCTTATGCAAGACAACCACGTGATATGTTACGAGTGAAGAAAGCTAAAGGAGCATGAGAAGAACTATTCCACTCATTATCTAGAGCTTGCAGCTATAGTACATACTCTCAAGATGTGGAGGCATTACTTGATTGGTAGAAGATTTGAACTAAGGACAAACCATTGTGGTATGAAGTATCTATTTGATGAGCCTACTCTGAATGCTAGGCAAGCAAGATGGCTGGAGTTTTTATGTGATTTTGATTTTGAAATCAAGAACATAAAGGGAAAAGAGAATAAGGTAGATGATGCACTCAACATGAAGGTGCAATAAATGCATGTGGCATCTATTAGTATTTGCCAATCAGATTTGAGGTAGCATATTGTTAATCATACTACTGGAGATGAATTGTATGGGCAAGTAAAAGACAAATTGCAGCAGCAAAGTCTTGAGAAGAGGTATGAGGGATACAAATTGGAAGAAGATGGGATTCTTACTTATAAAGGCAGAATTTATATTCCAAATGTAGTAGAGTTAAGGAGAGTTGTTATGAATGGAATCCATCAAGCTCTATATTCTGGTCACCCAGGATACCAGAAGACAATTGCTACTGCCAGAAAACAGTACTTTTGGCCAGGAATGAAAAAGGACATGGATGAATACATTTCAAGGTGCATGAAATGTCAGCAGGTAAAGGTTGAGCATCAACACCCAGCAGGTTTGTTGCAGCCTTTGCTAGTTCCAGAATGGAAATGGGAAGTTATTTCCATGGATTTTATTACAGGATTTCCAATGACTTGGAGACAACATGATTACATCATGGTTGTGGTGGACAAGTTGACAAAGGCAGCGCATTTTATACCGGTGAAGTCTACGCATAAGACTGATGACATTGCAAATATATTCATGAAGGATATTTTCAAATTGCATGGATTGCCTAAGGCAATAGTCTCTGACAGAGATGTCAAGTTCACTTCTAATTTTTGGAAGGGGTTGTTTGCAGATTTGGGTACAAAGCTAAACTTTAGCACTGCATACCATCCTCAGACAGATGGGCAGACAGAGAGAGTTAATCAGGTGCTTGAAGATATGATTCGCATGTACGTGATGGACAAACCAACCAAGTGGAAATATTACTTACACTTGGTAGAGTTTGATTATAACAATGGACAGCAGGCATCCTTGGGGATGAGTCCATATAAAGCTTTGTATGGAAGAAGGTCTAGGACACTAGTGACTTGGGATAATCTAGTGAACAAGGTTGTGCTTGGTCTAGAATTACTCAAGGAGATGGAGTAGGAGGTTGCAAAGATCAGGCAGAATCTGAAAGCAGCATAGGACAGACAAAAAAGATATGTAGATAAGCATAGGGTGAAGAGGGAGTTCAGTGTTGGGGATCATGTTTACCTCAGAGTGAGAGCAAAGAAGAGTTCATTGAAGCTTGGAATTTGTGCCAAGCTATCACCAAGATATTGTGGGCTGTTTGAAGTGCTTGAAAGAATAGGGCCAGTTGCATAAAGACTTGCATTTCCTGCTAGCACTAGAGCTCATAATGTTTTTCATGTTTATTTGCTTAAGAAATATGGACATGATCCTAACCATGTGATAAATTGGGATGTGATTCAGGTGGAACCCAAGGGAGAGTTCCAAATTGAGCCAATGCGCATCCTCGACAAGAAGGTCACAATGCTTCGGAACCCAACCATAGGGCAGGTAAAGGTGCAATGGGAGCACTACAGGCCTGAAGAGGCTACGTGGGAGTTGGAGGATGCCATGTGATTGGCACATCCATTTTTGTTCAATTCTGTGGAACACTGAAGCGGTACCAGTGTAGCATTTTGTTCAATTTTGAAAAGCACTGAGGACAGTGCTATTGAAGGGGGAGGGGAATGTAACACCCTATTTTTTAACCCCATTTGCATTAAATGTATATGATGTATATATTGAATTTATCTGTGGTGTTGAGATAAAGGAAAAATCCCCACCATTGATTTAGCGTTTAATGTTCTGGTGATTAAAAATCGTTGCCGATGGTATATTGTGCTATCCAACACATATTAATTCTGCCATCATGTAATTATGCATTTTAATTAAAATTAACCACAACCAGCTATGTCAATGCAACCATGATGAAAAGGGCATGATTTTGCTAAGGATAGGGAGGGAAATTATTAAACTTTGGGCCAATGGGGAAAATCCAAGTGTCAGCTGTTAAACCCATTTAGTTGTAACCCACCTTTTTGTCTTACTCACTTTCCCTTGTCTCAATCAGCCAACTACCACATTAAAGTCTCTGATGTTAGTTGGGTAGTGGTGTGTGGCAGGACTGTCAGTCCTTTCCCACACGCACACTCCACCAGCAGAATCATTCACCCTCACATGGGAATTCTTGCATTATTTCCCATACTCACACAGAGACAGTCGTTCTTCTCCTCACGCACAGGCTTGGCATTTTTACTCATGCAGAGGGCTGGGAGAGTGGCCTCACGGGCACGATTTTTGCTATATGTGTGAATTTTGTGGTTGGGGAATTTTGCTGTGGGTATTTCTCTTCGTTGTGGGTCTGACCGTCTAAATTCACCTCTATGTGGGTTGTTTTCCTTCCTCATGCAGCTGAGAACTCAATTGCTATTGGTTTTCCCACGATTTTGGTTTGCTGTGGGTTCTTATTGGGTCGTTTTGGCGATGATAGGGCCAAGAATGACTCTGGAATCGAATTCCCCAGTCAGAGCTATGAATTGCTTGTTTTGTTGTGTGTATGCAGTGGTTTATCTTTGGACTGTGTTGGAGTCAGAATGAAGGCTTGGTATGCTTGATAAACTTGGTGTGTTTGGGAGCCACATAGGCAGAGCTAGAGGGCTGGCTTTCTTCTCCACAACCCCTGAATATCACTGGAAAGGAAGTCAAGGCCCGAGGGACTATGTAGCAGAGAAGGGAGTGATTCCTTATGTTGGGTGTGTGTGGGTGTCCTAGAAGTTAGGCTATTTTTGGTGCTAGGTGTCCTTAGCTCTTCAATGAGCCCACCAGCTTAGCATTCAACTTTTCCCAACTCCTTGATGGCCTGATAAACCAAACTATGTTGGCTTGGCTGATTTGTGTATCTTTGGCTATGTGTGAGCCTGCTTATTTCCTTATTCCTTTGGGAATCATGCCCAGCTTGGGGGTGGCAGTGTTGCTGAGAGATTAAGGAGCACACTGGCCTATGGTTGGGTGCAACATTGCAACAATGTAGCTGGTTGCGGGATGAATTATTCTTAAGATAAGTATTCTTGACTATCTCATCTCTGCAAATTGCATTTTTTTGTTTAATGAAAATGATGAACATGCTAAATTCTTGAATGTATCGTTTTTCTTCTGTTGTATGGTAACAATGTATGCATGTTTTACTTCGAAGAATTTTAGTTTTTTATGTGTGTATGTTCATGGGGATAGTTTCCAGGATGGATAATGGTATGGTAGCATCCTCTTCACCAGTCGAAGGGTTCGGGACGTTACAGAATGGCTTTTGATTATTTTGAGAAATTGTCATTTGTGAATTGTGAGAGCTAGTGGATGACTAGTTTTCTTGCCTTAGTCAATTTCGAGGGTGAAAGATTCCCATCCAAGTTGGTGTTTGGAGAGGCCACTCAGGTATTTCATGGATATTTAATGGAGTCTTATTTTCAGGTTTAATCTACAGGGAATCTTGTGGATTCTTCTATTGCAACACTTTCTCTCGACCATTTCTTGTTTTTATGGCATATTCTTGCTCATGGAGGGATTGCGCTTTGGGTGAGATATTGATCTATTTGAGGAAGATTATAATGCTCCATTATTTTATGTTCTAATTTAAATTATCTGTATTTCAAGTTCAGAAGACTCTCAGGTTGAAATTCCAAAATATTTCATGTAAAAATGTTAAACAATGAAGAAACAATGCCATTTCCCCACTATCTTGTTGTGCACCATTGTAATGCTAATGATTTCGAATTGGGAGAATATTTTCATTGTACATTACTGATTTTGATACACTAAATATGATATGTTATTCATTCTCATAAATTCCCAAGTTGAAATATCAAATGGTTGTATGGAAAAGTGATTATTAATGAGCAAACAATGACCATTTTCCCACTACATTGATGTATGCTATGATAATGTTGATTATTCAAAATGGAAAAATGTATATATGATAAATGCATGATTAATTTACTGTAATTAATTTGCATTAAAATTTTCATGTTCAGTACTTAAGCATCGAAATCCATTTTAATCATTTTAATTGCATTGGGAGAAGATTTGGTGCCTTTTCCCCAAGGATCGAAATTGTGATTTGGGAGATTTTTGGGAGAGAGTCATAACAGCCTGTATAAAGTGAACCATGATGCATATGATATATTAAAAATCCCCCCCACTCATCCCCTGACTCTGTTCATCAATTCGAGTGACTTTGAGATCATTTGAGAAGCCATATCCGGCAATTACCCAGAGGGAATTGGAGCCCAATTTGGTAGTAAAGACTCTTACTTTGAACATAACATTAAATTTTTTTGTATAAGTGATTGTGGGTTCATAAAAAATCCCTTAATATAATATTTAATTTATAATATCAGTCATTTACATTCTGAGAAAATTTGGGATCATTTGGGTCAATTTGGAGGTCTAGACATCAAAACTAGTTAAGGTCAAAATTGGGGAAAAAGTGGAAAAATTGGTCATTTAATAAAATTTCAAATTGTGACATTATAGAGGTATCAGAGAATGATATTGGAACATGATGTGGTCTGATATTTATGAGTACAATAATTCAGGGACCACCATTATATATTGAAACCAAAAAAAAATTTGTTGAAGAGGAAAAAAAAAGGTAGGAGAAGAAGGCAATTTTTTGAGGAAACTATGACTAGGGATAAAAAGGGAACCTCATATGATGGCGAGGAGATAATAAAAATAATGGAACCTATACTTGAATAAATGAACAATAATATTATGAAAGGATTCAAATTTTTGGCTATTCAAAGTTGGAAAAAAAATATTGATTTTAAGAAAACCAAGGGGGAAAATGCATTAACTTGCTTGAAGGAGACCCATCAACCACCTAGTTCTGAAATAGGTGAATTAGAAGAAGTAGTACATGAAGAGGATTTAAATTTACTCCCAATTGAATTTGAAAAAGATGAAGAGAAATCAGATAAGTATGAAGAAGTTTCTATTGAAAATACTAAAGATTATTTCGAGACACATGCTACATTGGAAATGAAACAAAGCCTGCATCTACTGATGGATGCTTGAACTATGAAGGAGTACCTACTGATGGGTGCTCACACCGCTATGTTGGTGACATAGATATAAATTTTGAAAGTGTTTCTTCAAGACAAAATTCCATTAAACATGAAAATGAAGACCTTGTAGCAGTTGAAGAAGAAACAAAATCAACTTCCCCATCACCACTTGAGCTTCCTGAAGTTGGTCCAAGAAAGAAGGAAGAAGATGAGGAGGTTCATTTGCAAGAGCCTAATTTTCTTGAAGGGTCCTTAAATATTAATGTAAATAATATCCAATAGGCCCTTAGTATACTCCATGACACTCAAGCATTGGTATCAAATTCTTGTTGGAGAGCCACTTCCTTGGAGGAGCCATCCTTCCTTGAAGACATGGAGAAGATTCAAAGAGAAATGTGCAATATCAAAGGTAATTTCATGTATTTTATTTTTTATATAAAAAATATCATTGAGTTTAGTGAGTGGTTACATGAATCCTGCTTGAAGAATAATGAAGTTATTCATAAGCTCACAATTCAAAATGAACAACTTCTTGAAAAGTTGCAAGACAATTGTTTTTCCTCTTAAGTTTCATATTGTCAAATGGTAGATTGTTTGGAGGATTCTCATGACATGGTGGATCATGAGAAATGTGGAAATTTGAATTTCATTGATGTGTTTAAACATGAACTTGAAGAGATCCAAACAATTGATCTGGTGGAAGAGGAACCTGAATTGTCTCTTGATGAAGGTTATACAATTCTTAAAGAAGAGCATGATTCCTCTACATTGGAACCAATATATGACAATGGTTTCACACTTTTGAAGGAGCTTCATGATACTACCCATTGGATCCTTCCCATGATGAAAATTCTGCACTTTTTAATCATTTGGGTGAGTTAGTCCATTCTCCTACATCCTACAATTCCATGTTTTGCAGCCTTAGTCTCAATGAAGTATGGGTGAAAGGGTTCTTTTTTATGATGCCACATGAGTATGGAAATCCTAGATTTACTTGTTATGATGAAATGGTTGGAGAAAATTATTATTCACAATTTCAACATCATCCTTTGTTACTTTATGATGATGCACATCTACATGGAAGAACCTATGATATGCATTTGAGTCACTTGAAGACTCATGGTTTTTCTTGCTCAACACTTGGTTCATTTGATGTTGGAGGAACTTCATCCAAAACTGGGGTGAATATATTTATGATTGGAAAAAAAAATTGTTGCTAGAAATATACTTTGTTATATATTTAAAACTTTCTCATTCATGGATGTATGGGTGAGACTTCTTTGAGTCATTTGAAGTCTCCTTGTTTTTATGCTCATTAGTTGGTCAGATTTGAGTGGAGATTCTTCATTCACTTCTTGGATGAAAGAATACATGGCTGAATATTTAGATGCATATCACATCCTTTTGGAGCAGCATTATAAGACATGGGATCCTCATCTATGTCACTGTAGGAGATTTTATTGGTCACTTGAAGCTTGTATGCACTTGGAAAATGATGGTCTACTTACCTGGGGGTATAAGCACTTTCATGATTTTTTAACGAGGCACCTCCTTGATGTGCCTTTTTATTATGTTGTTATGTACTTTGATGATATATATTATGTACTCATGATTTTTGTAAGGATGCATACAAGAAAATGGGATCTCATAATTCTCTTTCCTAATGGTATGGGTTGGAGAGCACTCTTAATTTTTGGAGTGCAATACAAGCAATGGGACCCTGAGATAGTTTTTAGTCCCATTGATTTCATATTCTTGGGGAAACAAGAAGTATGGGAGATGGATTCCCCACTTAATAAAGTGATTTTAATCAGACTAGTGTCACATAAATCATGGTGTTTCCTCTCTAAAATATTAATGGAATCTCAAAGACTCGAAGTTGGGAAACTCAGTGGCAACTTCAAAGAATCATACAGAAATCAAGTTCTTCAACACCCATGTTTGAAATTGATTAATGACAAGAAATATTGGTAAGGGAGGATTTTTCATGTCCCAAATTTTTCATTGGGCCACAATGTCCTAATCTAATTTTCTATATTCATGAGAGCTTGTCAAATTGATGCTAAGGGTCAAATAATTGCCAAGGAGGAAAATTACTAGTTTCCTAGGTTGGAGGTGGAAGCTTTGGGATTTGGAATAAGGGGGACAATAAATGATGTTTGAGAATTAGAATGGCATAAATATTTAAAAAATGAGATAAATAAATAAATTCAAGGGAAAATCAAAGTGTAAATTGAGCATGGAGACACATGGAGACTATGGGGCCCAATAAAGCTTGAAATTTGGTACCAAATGGAAACCTCCTCTTGCAATTTCGAATCCATGGGAATACTAAAGGTTCTTGGATGAGTTATAATGTCAATACATTGGTATATATGCATAATAGGTCTAATTTGGGAGGAAATTTAACTTACAAGGGAAAGGAAGAGTCATTTTGGAGCTAGCGAGACACTTGGACTAGATTCCCTAGCTCTATGACAACAATGATGAAGATACTATGACACCTATGACAAAAATCATATCAGAAGGATGGAATCTAACATATATAACATGTTAGTTTGAAATAGAGCATATAAGAGATATCTCATGTGAGTTGGAGAAGCTCAATGGGTTCCTACTCAAATTGGGGGAATATGGAAGTCTAGGAAAGGGAGGACACATGGCAAATCTTGAGCCCACACAAAAATTCAAATTAGATTGATTTTGTGGATGGATTTGGAACCTTAGAAGGATAATAATGTTTATAAAATACAGGAAGAAACCAAGAGAATGTATTTTTATCATTTTGATAAATTGTCATTTGTGAATTGTGAGAGCTAGTGGATGACTAGTTTTCTTGCCTTAGCCAATTTCGAGGGTAAAAGATTCCCATACAAGTTGGTGTTTGGAGAGACAAATCAGGTATTTCATGTAGATTTAATGGAGTCTTATTTGCAGTTTTAATATACATGGAATCTTGTGGATTCTTCTATTGCATAATTTTCTCTCAACCACTTTCAATTTTAATGACATATTCTTGCTCATGGAGGGATTGCGCTTTGGGTGAGCTATTGATATCTTTAGGAAATATTATAATGCTCCATTATTTTATGTTATGATGTAAATTCTATGTATTTCAATTTCAGAAGACTCTCAGGTATAAATGCCAAAATATGTCATGTAAAAATGTTAAAT
The DNA here is from genome assembly GCA_001517045.1 of Pseudotsuga menziesii. Classification (NCBI taxonomy): domain Eukaryota; kingdom Viridiplantae; phylum Streptophyta; class Pinopsida; order Pinales; family Pinaceae; genus Pseudotsuga; species Pseudotsuga menziesii. The sequence goes on from LPNX010987319.1 coordinate 105,420, forward strand.
AATGAAGAAACAGTGCCATTTCCCCACTACATTGATGTATGCTATGATAATGTTGATTATTTCGAATGGGAGAATGTATCTCTATTAATGTATGATTAATGTAATATAATTAATGTGAATTAAAATTTTATTTTTCATCACTTAAGAATCGGAATCCATTTTACTCATTTTAATTGCATTGGGAGAAGATTTGGTGCCTTTTCCCCAAGGGTCGAAATTGTGATTTGGGAGCTGTTTGGGAGAGATTCATAACAGCCTGTATAAAATGAACCATGATTCATATGAGAAATGAAAATTTTTCCCCACTCATACCCTTCCTATGTGCATCAATTCGAGTGACTTTGGGATCATTTGAGAAGCCATTTTCGGCAATTACCCAAGGGGAATTGGAGCCCAATTTGCTAGTAAAGATTCCTACTTTGAATAGAACATTAAAAAGTTTGCAGAAGTAATTGGGGGTTCATAAAAATCCTTGAATATAATATTTAAGTTCTAATATCATTTATGTACATTGTGAGAAAAATTTGGAGCATTTGGGTCAATTTGGAGGTCTAAACATCAAAACTAGTTAAGGTCAAAATTTGGGAAAAAGAGGAAAAAATGGTCATTTAATAAAATTTTGAAATTGAGAAATTACAAGCATAAATATTATCCAAGTTATATTTTCGGTCTGACTATCACCATATCAAGATTAAATAAGAATATGTGAGTAAAACGACCTTCAGAACCCGATATGTGCACTATGAATTCATAGTAATTCCTTTTGTCTTAACCAATGCCCCTTCTATATTCATGTCCCTAATTAATAATATATTAAACAAATACCTAGATCATTTTGTGTTGATGTTTCTTGATGAAATCATGATCTACTACAAGACAGAGGAAGAACATTAACAACACTTGGAAATTGTGCTATAGACCTTGAGAGAGCATCAGTTGTATGCTAAGTTTGAGAAGTGTGAATTCTTTAAGAAAGAAATTAAGTAGCTAGGTCATGTCATTTCAGAGGATGGGATCACGTTAGATCCACAAAATATTAAGGATATTTTAGAATGTCTTGTACCTAAGGATGTCGCTGACATTTGTTCCTTCATGGCAGTCACCAATTACTACCGCGATTCATCCAAGGATCTTCAAAGATATCCTACCCCATTACTTCCTTGCAAAAGAAGGGAGTAAAATTTGTGTGGTCCTTGAAGTGTCAAGAGAGCTTTGAGAATCTAAAAATATTTTTAACCATGGCTCCAATATTGAAGGTGGCTTACCCCTATAAAGACTACACAATCTATACAGATTCTAGTAAGGAAGGATAGGGGGAAGTCTTATTTCAAGAAGGGCATGTGGTGTGTTATAAAGATCACAAATTGAAAGAGCATGAAAAAAATTATGTGGTGAATGATCTAGAATTGGCAGCAGTAGTGCATGCCTTAAATATGTTGTTCCACTACTTGTTAGGAAAAGGGTTCCTTTTGTTGATAGACAACACCTGTGTTAAGAGTATGTTTACCCAACTGGGTCTAAATTCCAGACATGCAATATGGATGGCCTTCTTAAATGAATTCGATTTTGAAGTAAAACATATCAAGGGTAAGGAAAATAAGGTGGCTGATGCACTTAGTCGATGAAATCACAAAGTATATGAGATCACTATGAGCCAACCAGAAAGTGATCTCATGAGAAAAATAAAAGCAACCATGCTAAGGCCCACTAGGTGGGAAGAATATTTGCATATGGTAGAGTTTGCACACAATAATGTTTATCAGGCCTTAACCAAGATGAGGCCATTCGATATCCTGTATGGAAGAAAGTGTGCTACCCATGTTAGTTGGGATAGACCTATGGATCGTTTACTAGTAGGACCAGAAAGGTTGCAACATGGAACAAATTGTTCGAGAAGTACAAAATAACTTGGAGGTGGCGCAGGATCGTCAAAAGAGTTATGTTGACTTAAAGAGACAACATAAGGAATTTTTGGTCGAAGATAATTTTTACCTCTGAGTCAAGCCCAAAAAGAGCTCCCTGAGATTAGGAAGTTGTACCAAATTAGCACCATGGTTCTGTGGACCCTTTCATATTATGGAAAGGATTGGACCCATGGCATGCAAACTTGCCCTCCTAGTGCACTTGAGAATTCATAATGTTTTTCATATTTCATAATTGAAGAAATATATATGTGATTTCACTCATATCAATGACTAGAATGTGGTGCAAGTGGAACCAAAAGGAGAATTTCAAATGGAACCTCAGCGCATTCTGGACAAGAAAGAAACAGTACTTCGGAACCGGGTCATTTCTCGGGTTAAGGTGCAATGGAAGCAGTTTATCCTGGAGGAGACGACTTGGGAACTAGAGGAAGATATGTGAAAGAAGTACCCAAGTCTGTTTCCATAAGCTATGGAGGAAGACTAAGAACACTGAATACATTGTTGCAATAAGGGGATGTGGATTTAATATCCCCTGATTCCTAAACATTATTTGTAATGTTAAATACTAGAATTTACGTTTTGAAACATTATCTGTAATGATAAATTCTTGACTGTATATTTCAATGATGACTTTGGATGATTGCGGAGTTTGTCCAAATGGTCCCTAGAGGACAGTTGTAACCGCTACATTTTTCCTTTAATGAAACTCAAAATGAAAGGGACAACCACATTAAAGAGAAGACTATGCGTGTAAGAATGTGGGAGGTAGAGAAGTAAACCTTAGGGAAGTACACCAGGTGCTGGAAATGCCTTAATGGCGCTAGACAAACCGTGTAGAAATCAAGGCATAGTGGTTGATAGGGATTCAATGGTGAATGGACTGTAGCTGTGAAAAGAGATCGAAAAGAACCTATAAGATCAGGGAACGTAGTGGTTGACGGGTATTCCTTGGGGAATGGACCGTAGCTACAAAGTAAGACCTACTAAACCAAACTATAAGTAAGCATATGCGAGGAGGCAGGACACTGCTGAGTATGTTGGGAACGAATGAACTCTTGTTGTGTGAGAAATATGTGAAGTGTTAGGAAAAGAGTTGAGATAAACACTTGTTGCGGGAGCACTCTGAGTTAGTGTTAGGAAAGTTATTTCTACCTAGGAACTAAGCTGAGGCTAGGTGTCTCGACTCTTGGCACACATATTTTAGCTCGGGGGTGATTGAGGACGGAGCAGATCAATTCCTAATCTACGGTTGGGTGGAACGTGGTTGTTCCCCTTTCATTATGGATCCCTTTACAGCCAGGTTCCATTACTGGGTTTTGTTTCTCCAAATCTATTGAGCTCAGGGTATGTATGTATATATGTAAATATGTGTTTCAATATCAATAAAATGATAAATATAATCTTTATATTTATTGATGGGAATGATGCTTATGAACTAGTGTATGCTCATATGACTATGTTTGCATTGGTTATGTAGTGCCGCCTAATGGTATGATTAAATCAAGTTGTGACTACAATGATTCCCTAGTAGCGTAATACACATACATTGTTTGATGTCTTGCATTTCAGTTTTATCATTCTCCAAACATAAGTATTCATGTTTTGTTAGGAATGGCTATGACTACATTAGATGCATAGATCACTGAAGATATAATGCACCTACTCTGTTTTAATTCACTGTAAACTTGTATGTTGATATAGTTTCCCAGAAAGGGTTACTCTTTCTTGGTTGAAGGTTTGTGATTGTATTTAGATACATGGCTTCTAAGGTTATAGAAGCCATCATCCATTCTAAAGGTATGAGGTTCTCCCCTTAATCACTTAACCTTTCTAACTGCTAGAAATGCTTCTATGTGGTGAGCTACTTGGATGCACTATTGATCTACTATCAACAACTAGTGGTAAGGGACCCTGAGGAGAAGTCTGAGTGTTATTCGGAGTTGAACCCTTCCTAGTGTAGGGAAGCTCTTGTATGAGACCTGTATTCCTTAAATGAAGTAAAAACTGTGAAGGAAAGTGTGGTAAACTAGCTAATAAACCCACTTCAGAATTCATAAGCTTGAATTCAACATAAGTAACGAGCTCAATCTAAGTCTGTAAGGACATCGAAGGTGAACACTCCCTGGGTTTCCCCTAAGGAAACATACCATAGAACAGTGTAAAAATAACAAGGAAGGAAAGTTATTAAGTTTATGTGCTTTCCGCAATCCACAATCTGCATTGCGGAAGAGGAATCATGAAAGGGTAAATTTTGGAATGGATTATGGGATTTTCGCAATCTGCATCCTGCATCTAATCTAGATCAACATTCAGGATTGATTCCACAAGGAATAAACGATGCTGAAGGAGATGTGTGGAAAGCACAAGTCAAAATTTAACGATATGAAGTTTTTCTGCAAACCTGCATTTCGCATTGTAGAAATTACGAGGCGTAAGGTAAAAATGTATAAAATTATAAGAATTTACGCAATATGTAATCCGCATTGCGGAATGCTGAAAGGAAATTGTAAAATTGATTAAATGTTAGAGTTTTATGCCATCTGCATTCTGCATTGCGAAATACAGAAAGAGGAAAGTTAAATTGAGAAGATTTAAGGGTTTCACGCAATCCACAATCCACATTGCGGAATGCAGAATGCAAAAAGGGGAAATTGTGGTAATACAGAATTTCCACAATCCACAATATGCACTACGGGATGCAAAAAGCAGAAATGGAAAAGAAAATATAAATAAAGTAGAGGGTTTCCGCAATCTGCAATCCAGATTGCAAAATACGGAAAGTGGGAGGTGCAAGAGAAAACATTAAAGTAATATATGATTTTTATGCAATCTAAAACCCGCATTGTAGAAGCAGAAATGAAAAATGGTAAGATCCTCAAAGAATTAAGCAAGTTCCACAACCCGCAATCCACATTGCAGAAGGAAGTTTTAATTGCGGAAATGACTGTTACATAAATAATTACTTAAGAATGAATGTTAAAGGAAGATTCATGGCCCATGTCTTATGAGGTTTTCTTTTATGCAATATTTAGCAGGTTATATGGGTATGTTACATATGTTATCAGAGCTAGAGGTTTCAACCCTGTCGCCTTTTGGGAACATCTAGTTATGCTGAATTATGGAAAGCTTCGTTCTAATCATAACAATTTGTGTTGGAATGTTTTGTGCACAAACAAAATTGTTTTGTAATAGGGATACAACTATGGCCTAATAAAGTGAGAATGCAGGTCAAATTGAAGAATGTGCACCAGCACCACGATCATCGCAACCAGAAAAGGAACACTCTAAAGGCAGTTAAGTACTAGAAACAATGAGGAAATTAATTGTAGAAACACAGAGCTTCAAGGTAGATAACATGGGGACTTCACTTAGTGAACATCTCACATAGCACGTGCGATCGTGGGATATTAAAGAATACCCTTAATTTCCAGAGATATTGACCCAAACTCTTTTTGTTGAAACCCCCTTACAATATTTAAAACCTCCTCCCCACCCCTTTTTATACCTCAATCCTTATAAACCACCCTACCCACCCCCACCTTAAACCCCTCATCCCCCCAATACCTGCAATATATTGGTTCAATTTTTAATAATTTTAAAACCCACAATATGAACTAACGTGATAGGATATTGGTCAACAAGTGAAGCCCCCGTGGCAGATAATGAGCAGCTAAAGAAGGATCAAGGGAAGCAGCAGGAGAGAAATGAAATATTGCTGCAGAGTCTGCAAGAGAAGAGTAATGGGGGAAAACCCGAACAAAGATTGGGAGGGACCTAGAAGTTCTAGAAAGTATTGAAAGAAAAGACAGTTCCTCTAATGGAACTAAAAAATATGCGAATTGATCCAAGTGGGTCGATAAAAGAAAAATATACCACTTGGAAGAGGAATTTAAAAATATTAAGCCAACAAAATTCGACAAGGAATCCAAGACCAGAGAAGAAGCAGAGGTTTGGCTGCTAGACATTAAGAACTACTTCCAAATTTATAATTACTCCAACAACATGAAGGTGAGAATGACCATCTACAATCTGAATGGAAAGGCCAGCATTTGGTGGCAAGGTTTGAAGATTTCCCATGGGATAAAAGAGAGGAACCTGTAATGGTTAGAGTTCAAGAATTTCTTCAAGAAGAAATACTTATAAGAAATATACTATGAAATAAAGACCAAGGGATTCTATGAGTTAAAGCTCAGCTAATGAACATATAAGATCTTGTTAATAAATTTTAGGATCTATTGTGATTTGTGCCGTATATTAAAGACGAAAAGGTAAAAATATCGAGGTTCTTGAGATGCTTGCCGCAGTCTTATAAGGACAGGATTGAATTTGATAATCCCCAAACCTTGGATGAAGATTAAGAAATGTAATGTTGTTTTTTGAAAAGTACAAACAGAGGAATGGCCTCTCCAAGTTCTGGAAGGGTAAATAACATGAAAATTTCAACCAACAGAAGAAGGGCTCCTAGCCCCACCCTTCAAAAACATGCCAAGGAATCCGCGGGGAAATTCCTACAACAAAAATGAATAAATTCCATAGAAGAGATATAAATCGGTGAACCTTGGACCTAAGGGGACTGTTGGAGCCCCTAGAGAACCCTTGAAGTGTTGGGAATGCGGAGATCCCCACTTACGAAGGAACTGCCCACACATAAACAAACTAATAAGGTTGTTCACAACTTGCAAGAAGCTTCTGATGTTGGGGAATGTGGGAAAAGTTACCACCAGATTACTGCAGCCCTAGAAAATCGATAAGCAAATTATCAATCTACAATCATGGAGATTGAAGGTACTATCTCTAACCGAAGTATTTCTATACTAATTGATCCAGGGGCTACTTCGAGTTACATCACTCCCAAGGTAATGGAGGACTATCGACTTGCCAAGGTAAGGCATGAAAAACCGTGATCAACCCAACTGGCCACTGGAGCAAGGAGAAAGGTAACTGAGTTTATTGCTGATTGTGAAGTTAAAATAATGGATCATGTGATTAGTATTAATCTGAATGTTTTGCCTGTAGGTTCATATGATATGATTATTGGCATGGAGTAGTTAGAAAAGCATAAAGTAATATTGAATTGTTTTGATAAAACCTTCATTTATGTGTTCGAGGATCAAATTGTTAGGAAGCTAAGAGGTGTCATTAAACCTGTTTCCTTAAGACAAATATCTTTCATGCAATTAAAAAGATGCATGAGAAAGGTTTGTAAGTTTTATGCAGTGAGGGTTGTTGACCTTCTCCTTAATGAATAACAAACACAGGTAAAAGACCACCCAGTCTTAAGTAAGTTTATGGATGTATTTCCATAAGAGATACCATGACTACCCCCTCAATGAGAAATAGATTTATCCATTGAGATTATGCATGGGTCTGCACCGGTATCTAGGATACCTTATCATGTGAGAATCGTTGAGTTAACCGAATTGAAAATTCAGTTACAAGAACTACTAGACAAAGGTTACATCAGACCCAATGTGTCTCCTTAGGGAGCACCTGTTCTATTTGTTAAGAAAAGGGATGGGACTCTAAGACTTTAAATAATTTACAGACAGCTAAATAAGGTAACCATCAAGAACAAGTATTCTCAGCCTCGGATTAATGATATATTTGATCAAGCAGGGGGAGAAAAAATATTCTCCAAGATATATTTACGGTATGGATATCACCAAATCAGGATTAAAGAAAAATATATGAGTAAAAAGTGCTTCAAAACCCAATAGAGGAACTATGAATTCATAGTAATTCCTTTTGGCTTAACCAATTCCATTACTACATTCATGTTCCTAATGAATAATATCTTCAACAAATATCTAGATCAGTTTGTGTTGATATTTCTCGATGAAATCATGATCTACTCCAAGACGGAGGAAGAACATCAACAACACTTGGAAATTGTTCTATAGACCTTGATAGAGCATCAACTGTATGCTAAGTTCAAGAAGTGTGAATTATTTAAGAAATAAATTCAGTACCTAGTTCATGTCATTTCATAGGATGGGATCATGGTAGATCCATAAAAGATTAAGGCTATTTTAGAAGGGCCTATACCTAAGGATGTCGCTGACATTCGGTCCTTCATGGGACTCACCGGTTACTACCGGTGATTCATCCAAGGATTCTCAAAGATATCCTACCCCATTACTTCCTTGCAAAAGAAGGGAGTAAATTTTGTGTGGTCCTTGAAGTGTCAAGAGAGCTTTGAAAATCTAAAAATATTGTTAACCATCGCTCCAATATTGAAGGTGGATGACCCCTATAAGGACTACACAGTCTGTAGAGATGCTAGTAAGGAAGGATTAGGGGGAGTCTTATCTCAATAAGGGCATTTGGTATGTTATGAATCTCGTAAATTGAAAGAGCATGAACGAAATTATGTCTTGCATGATCTAGAATTGGCAGCAATAGTGCATGCCTTAAAGATGTGGCACCACTACTTGTTAGGAAAAAAGGTTCATTTTGTTGACAGACAACACCTGTGTTAAGAATATGTTTACTTAGCCGGTGCTAAATGCCAGACAGGAAATATGGACGTCCTTCTTAAGTGAATTGGATTTTGAATTAAAACACAACAAGGGTAAGGAAAATAGGGTGGCTGATGTAGTCAGTTGACGAACTCATGAAGTATATGAGATCATTATGAGCCAACCAGAAAGTGATCCGATGAGAAAAATAAAAGAAGCCAACATCCATGATGATGAATATGAAAATTTATTGAATAAATTGATGAAAGATGAAGTAAACTTGAATGGGACAGATTTTCAAGTAGACTAGAAAGGGTTAATTGGGTTTAAAAGAAGAATATACATGCCTAATGTTGCATATTTAAAATTGTTTGTCCTAAATGAAATGCATAGAACTCCTTATGCAAGGCACCCTAGTTACAAAAAGTTGATAATAACCCTCAGAAAGCAATTCTTTTGGACCAATTCAAAGGCATATTTAGTTAATTATCTATCAAAATGTTTGGAATGTCAGTAGGTGAAGGATGAACATCAACATCTAGTATGTTTGTTACAACCTTTTCCAATTCCTGAATGGAAATGGGAGGTAATATCTTTGGATTTCATCATATGTTTTCCTTTAACTCATAAAAAACATTATTCAATTATGGGTGTAGTAGATAAGTTAAGAAAGCCTATTCATTTTATTCATGTGAATTCTACTTACAAGGCTGTCAATATTGCAGAAATATTCTTGAAGGAAATATTGCAATTGCATGGAGTGCCCAAGATGGTATTTCTAACCGAAATGTCAAGTTTACATCAAAATTTTGGAAATCATTGTTTTCAGGGTTGGAAACCAAGATAAATTTCATCACTAGATATCATCCTGAAACATATGTGAAAACAGAACGAACAAACCAAGTCATCGAAGACATGCTGAGGATGTATGTCATGGAGAGGCCCACTAGGTGGGAAGACTATTTGCATCTGGTAGAGTTTGCATACAATAATAGTTATTATGCCTCACCCAAGATGAGCCCATTCAAAATATTGTATGGAATAAAGTGTGCTATATATGTTAGTTGGGATATCCCTATGGATCGTTTGTTAGTAGGACCGGAAATGTTGCAAGACATGGAACAAACTGTATTACAAGTACGAAAGAACTTGAAGGTGGCGTAGGATCGCCAAAATAGTTATGCTAACTTAAAGAGAAAACATAAGGAATTTTCAGTCGGAGATCATTTTTACCTCTGAGTCAAGCCCAAAAAGAGCTCCCTGATATTGGGAAGTTGTACCAAATTAGCACTAGGTTCTGCGGACCCTTTCAGATATTGAAAATGATTGGGCCTATGGCATACAAACTTTCCCTCCCATCGCACTTGAGAATCATAATGTTTTTCATATTTTATTATTGAAGAAATATATATGTGATTTCGCTCATATCAATGACTGGAATGTGGTGCAAGTGGAACCAGAAGGAGAATTTGAAATGGAACCTCTACACATTCTGGACAAGAAAGAAACAGTACTTTGGAATTGGGTCGTTGCTTGGGTTAATGTGCAATGGAAGCAGCTTATCCTGGAGAAGGCGACTTGGGAACTAGAGGAAGATATGTGAAAGAAGTACCCAAGTCTTTTTCCATAAGCTATGGAGGAAGACTAAGAACACTGAAAACATTGTTGCATTAAGGAGATGTGGATGTAATATCCCCTAATTCCTAAACATTATTTGTAATGTTAAATTCTAGAATGTACATTTTGAAACAATATCTGTAATGATAAATTCTCTACTATATATTTCGATGATGAGTTTGGATGACTGTGGAGTCTGTCCAAATGGTCCCTAGAGGATAGTTGTAACTGCTACATTTTTCCTTTAATGAAACTCAAAATGAAAGGGACAACCACGTTAAAGACAAGACTATGCATGCAAGAATGGGGGAGGTAGAGCAGTAAACCTCAGGGAAGTACACCAGGTGCCAGAAACGCCTTAATGGCACTGGACAAACCCTGGAGAAATCAGGGAACAATGGTTGACAGAGATTCAATGGTGAATGGACCATAGTTGCGGAAGGAGATAGAAAAGAACCTGGAAGATCAGGGAATGCAGTGGTTGATGGGGAATCTTTGGGGAATGGACCGTAGCTGCAAAGTAAGACCTAGTAAACAAACTATAAGTAAGCATATACGAGTAGGCATGACACTGCTGAGTGTGTTGGGAACGAATGAACTCTTGTTGTGTGAGAAATCTGTGAAGTGTTAGGAAAAGAGTTGAGATAAATACTTGTTGTGGGAGCAATCTGAGTTAGTGTTAGGAAAGTTATTTCTACCTCGGAACTGAGCCGAGGCTAGCTGTCTTTGATCTTGGCATGCATATTTTAGCTCGGGGGTGATTGAGGATGGAGCAGATCAATTCCTAATCTACGGTTGGGTGGAACGTGGTTTTTCCCCTTTCATTTAGATCTCTTTACAACCAAGTTCCATTACTGGGTTTTGTTTCTGCAAATCTATTGAGCTCATGGTATGTTTGTATATATGTAAATATTTGTTTCAATATAAATAAAATGATAAATATGATCTTTATATTTATTGATGGGAATGATGCTTATGAACTGGTGTATGCTCATATGAATATTTTTGCATTGGTTATGTAGTGCACTAATGGTATGATTAAATCAATTTGTGACTGCAATGACTCCCTAGTAGAGTAATACACATACATTGTTTGATGTCTTTCATTTGGGTTTTATCATTCTTCAAAGAGAAGTATACATGTTATGTTAGGAATGGCTATGACTGCATTAGATGCATAGATCACTGAAGATGTAACGCACTTACTCTATTTTAATTCACTGTAAACTTGTATGTTGATATAGTTTCCTAGAAAGGGTTACTCTTTCTTGGTTGAAGGTTTGTGACTGTATTTAGATACATGGATTCTAAGGTTATAGAATCCATCCTCCATTCTAAAGGTAAGAGGTTCTCCCCTTCATCATTTGACCTTTCTAACTGCTAGAAATTCTTCTCTGTGGTGAGCTACTTGGATGCGTTATTGATATACTATCAATAACTAGTAGTAAGGGACCCTGAGGGGAAGTCTAAGTTTTTTTCGGGGTTGAAACCTTCCTAGTGTAGGGAAGCTCTTGTATTAGACATGTATTCCTTAAATGAAGTAAAAACTATGAAGGAAAGTGTGGTAAACTAGTTACTAAACCCACTGCAGAATTCATAAGCTTAAATTCAACATAAGTAACGAACTCAACCTAAGTCTGTAAGGCCATCGAAGGTGAACACTCCCTGGGTTTCCCCTAAGAAAACATACAGTAGAACAGTGTAAAAATTACAAGGACATAAAGTTATTAAGTTTATGTGCTTTCCACAATCCACAATCTACATTGCGGAAGAGGAATCACGAAAGGGTAAATTTTGGAACGGATTATGGGCTTTCTGCCATCTGCATCCTGCATCTAATCCAGATCAACATTCAGGATTGATTCCACAAGGAATAAACGGTTCGGAAGGAGATGTGTGGAAATCACAAGTAAAAATTTAACGATATGAAGTTTTTTCTCCAACCCGCATTCTGCATTGCTGAAATGAGGAGGTGTAAGGTAAAAACGTATAAAATTATAAGAATTTCGACAATCCGTAATCCGCATTACAGAATGCGGAATGCGGAAAGGAAATTGTAAAATTGATGAAATGTTAGATTTTTATGCAATTCTCATTCCGCATTGCGAAATGCAGAAAGAGGAAAGTTAAATTGAGAATATTTAAGGGTTTCATGCAATCCACAATCCACAATCCGCATTGCGGAATGCAGAATGCGAAAAAGCAGAAATTGTGGTAATATGGGATTTCCACAATCCGCAATATGAACTATAGGATGCAGAAAGCAGAAAATGGAAAGGGAAATATAAACAAAGTAGAGGGTTTCCGCAATTTGCAATCCAGTTTGCAGAATGCAGAAAGTGAAGGTGGAAGAGAAAACATAAAGCAAATATGATTTTTTCGCAATCCGAAACCCGCATTGTAGAAGCGGAAACACAAAAGGGTAATATCCTCAAAGAATTAAGCAAGTTCGCAAACCACAATCTGCATTGCAGAAGGAAGTTTTAATTGTGGAAATGACTGTTATAGAAACAATCAAACTTAAGAATGAATGTTAGAGGAAGATTCATGGCCCATGTCTTATGAGATTTTCTTTTATGCAATATTTAGAAGGTTATATGGGTATGTTACATATGGTATCAGAGCTAGAGGTTTCAACCCTGTCGCCTTTTGGGAACATCTAGTTCTGCTGAATTATGGAAATTTTTTTTCTAATCATCAGGGATGATTTTAAGGAACCATACTTATTTAAAAGTGTATAAATGTTGGCGAATATTAGCAATTCTTAAAACACCAACTATAAAATGATTGGTGATATTTTTCCAAAACTATTTTAATTTCCAATGATTTTATATCGTTTATATAATAATTTGGCAATTTTTAGGGTGAACAAATTTTACCCCATCAAACTTGGGTGAAATAGGGCTTCAAAAAATGCAAAATGGCGAATCTTTTGGGGGAGAAAAACATGGAAAAATAGCTCACTGGGATAAAATTTGCTCCTAAAATTATCCCTGCTAATCATAACAATTTGTGTTGGAATGTTTTGTGCACAAACAAAATTGTTCTGCAATAGGGATACAACTATGGCCTCACAAAGTGAGAATGTAGGTCGACTTGAAGAAGGTGCACCAGCACCACGATCATCGCAACCAGAACATGAACACTTTGAAGCCAGTCAAGTACTAGAAAGGATGAGAAAATTAATTGTAGAAATACAAAGCTTCAAAGCAGATAATGAGCAGCTAAAGAAGGCTTAGGAGAAGCAGCAAGAGATAAATGAAATATTGCTGCGGAGTTTGCAAGAGAAGAATAATGGGGGAAAACCCTGAACATAGATTGGGAAGGACCTACAAGTTCTAGAAAGTATCGAAAGAAAAGACAGTTCCTCTAATGGAACTAAAAATCATGTGAATCGATCCAAGTGGGTCGGTAAAAGAAAAATAGACCACTTGGAAGGGGAATTTAAAAAGATTAATCCAACAAAATTCGAACAGGAATCCAATACCAGAGAAGAAGCAGAGGTTTGGCTACTAAACATTAAGAACTACTTCCAAATTTATAATTACTCCAACAACATGAAGGTGAGAATGACCATATATAATCTAAAGGGAAAGGCCAACATTTGGTGTCAATATCTGAAGAGTTCCTAGGGGATAAAAGAGAGGAACCTGAAATGGTTAGAGTTCAATAACTTATTCAAGAAGAAATACTTATAAGAAATATACTATGAAATAAAGACCAAAGGATTCTATGAGTTAAATATCGGCTAATGAACATAACAGACCTTGTTAATAAATTTTTGGATCTATTGTGGTTTGTGTTGTATATTAAAGAGGAAAAGTTAAAAATATCGAGGTTCTTGAGCTACTTGCCTCAATCTTATAAGGACAGGATTGAATTTGATAATCCCCAAACCTTGGATGAAGATTAAGAAAGGAAAGGTTGTTTTTGAAAAGTACAAACAGAGGAATGGCCTCTCCAAGTTATGGAAGGGTAAAGAACATGAAAAGTTCAACCAACGGAAGAGGGGCTCCTGGCCCCACCCTTCAAAAACATGCCAAGGAATTCGTGGGGAAATTCCTACAACAAAAATGAACAACTTCCATAGAAGAGATATAAATCTATGAACCTTGGAACTAAGGGGACTATTGGAGCCCCTAGAGAACCCTTGAAGTGTTGGGAATGTGGAGATCCCCACTTACGAAGGAACTACCCACGCATCACCAAACTAATAAGGTTGTTCAAAACTTGCAAGAAGCTTCTGATGTTGGGGAATTTAGGAAAAGTTACCACCAGATTACTGCAGCCCTGGAAAATCGACAAGCAAATTATAAATCTACAATCATGGATATTGAAGGTACTATCTCTAACCGAAGTATTTATATACTAATTGATCCAAGGGCTACTTTGAGTTACATCACTCCCAAGGTGATGGAGGACTGTCAACTTGCCAAGATAAGGCATGAAAAACCCTGGTCAACCCAACTGGCCACTGGAGCAAGGAGAAAGGTAACTGAGTTTATTGCTGATTGTGAAGTTAAAATGATGGATCATGTGATTAGGATTAATCTGAACGTTTTTCCTGTAGGTTCATATGATATGATTATTGGCATGGACTGGTTAGCAAAGTATAATGTAATATTGAATTGTTTTGATAAAACCTTCATTTATGTGGTTGAGGATCAAATTGTTAGGAAGTTAAGAGGTGTCATTAAACCTATTTCCTTAAGACAAATATCTTCCATGAAATTAAAAAGATGTATGAGAAAGGGTTGTAAGCTGTATGCAGTGAGGGTCGTTGACCTTCTCCTTAATGAATAACAAACATAGGTAAAATACGAACCAGTCTTAAGTAAGTTTATGGATGTATTTTCATAAGAGATACCATGACTACCCCCTCAACAAGAAATATATTTCTCCATTGAGATTATGCCTGGGTCTACACCAGTATCTAAGATACCTTATCGTATGAGAATCGCTAAGTTAACCGAATTGAAAATTAAGTTACAAGAACTACTAGACAAAGGTTACATAAGACCCAATGTGTCTCCTTAGGGAGCACCTGTTCTATTTGTTAAGAAAAGGGATGGGACTCTAAGACTTTGCATAGATTACAAACAGCTGAATAAGGTAACCATCAAGAACAAGTATTCTAAGCCTCGGATTAATGATCTATTTGATCAAGGAGGGGGAGAAAAAATGTTCTCCAAGTTATATTTGTGGTATGGATATCACCAAATCAGGATTAAAGAAGAATATATGAGTATGAAGTCCTTCAGAACCCGATAGGGGAACTATGAATTCCTAGTAATTCCTTTTGGCCTAACCAATTCCCTTGCTACATTCATGTTTGTTGGAGACATTTACCACCTTACACACTCATTTTGGTCAATTTGTCCTAGTTAATCCACTATCCTAAGTTTTATTGACTTAATTGACATCGGAGGAGCACTAGATGACATCAGCTAGATCACACCCACGCCTACCTTCAGTCAAGGAGGCTAACTTAGCCTTCTCCTACATTCGAGGAGGCTATCTGGAGCACTTCGTGTGTGATCTAAGTGTCATTAATGCTGCATATTGCTAATTGATAGTTACAATCAGTTAAACAAAGCAGTGAAGGCGCCTTCCTTCATTAAATTGATTATTTATTGATTAATTAATGAACTGGAGTCAACAGGGCGCCTCCAACCACTTTTGATGTTCAGTTACACTTTAGTTAACCTCATCGAGGTTCATTGGAGTCATTGATGTGCTACCACTTGTTGGTTGGTTTGCTGTGACATGTGTCTGACCTACGTTCAGTTAGACTCAGTCATTTATTGCACTCTAACTTCATTTAGGGCTCAGTTGAGTCAATTAGGGTTTTGATCAGTGGTTAACTTGAGTGTTGACTGTGGCTTACATTCAGTTAAGCTAGACTCACTCATTCAATTCGAATGACCTCCTTGTGAATTTGAATTTCTTTGTCATTCATGCTTGCAGCATGATCATGTATTGTATTACTCATTCTTTGTGTGAATATACAGAGCGACTACTCATTTTGTAGCCCTATTACACCATTTTCATGACTTATTGTTATTAATCTTTGATGATACTTGTGTTTAGTCCCTAGATTACTGTGGCAGATTAATATGGTATCAGAGCTCATGGCAGGATGAAGCTCAGATCTCTCAAAAACAAGGTTTTTGACAGATCTTGCATGAAAATTGAGCAATAGCTCAAAAATCCAGCACTGCACCAGAAGCCAAGGCTTACCACTTAATACCCCAAGTAAAGAATTTGTTGATCAAGCTTGCTTGATTGACTATGCTGGGTGTGATGAAAGTCTAAAATGTGCAGGCTGTCCAACCTTACATTGCCCTTTCTGTTGTGATTTTCAGGTTTTCTATAGGTGAAGCATTCGTTCCAGCAGATTCAGATGGCCTCTTCAGTAGATATTTTGACTCCGTTCAATTTCCACTCATGGAAGGGAGACATGGAGATCTAGCTACACTCCAGAGGACTCTATAGAGTCACCATGGACACTAAAGATGAGCTTGGTACTGCTATAGACAAATCAAGATTCTTGAATAACAAGGATAAAGCATTCAGATTCTTGTGCTTCTCTATATCCCGAGATATTCTTTTCCATCTTTTGGGATTGAAGACTCCAAGGGAAGTTTGGGACAAATTGGAAAACCTATATGGAAAGGAGGATGATTTGAGAGTTTACCAGCTCGAAAATGAATTGATGTCTCTCTAGCCTTCCAATTTCGAGACCTTGAATGACTTTTTCACAAAGTTCAAGCACATTGTCTTACTCTTGAATCAATGCAAAGTGGAGAAGGTGGATGATCAACTCATCCTCACCATACTCTCCAAAATTGGAGCTGATTATTTAGTTTTTGTCTCTACATTCCGTGCAAGGAAGCTCACAACCCCTGGATGGAAGATTCCTACACTCAACACCTTCATTGAGTCCCTAACAAGTGAACATGATAAGCTTGTCCATATGGGGATCATCGGATTCTCCCGTGATCAAGCCCTCCATGTATCGGGGCCCAAAGATCTAAATGGTAAAGGAAAGAATCAGAAGAAAACAAAAACTAAATTCGAATCTCCTAAGCCTAAAGTAAAAAACCAGCAGCATGATGAGTCTTTCGGCTCAAGGAAGAACAAAGGAAAAGGGCATCATGGAAAGGAAAAAGTCAAGTGTTCATATTGTGGGAAAGGCTTCCACCCTGAACATTCCTTCATGAAGAAGAATATTGATGAAGCTACCTCTTTCCTTGAGAGAAATCACATCAATCTTCCAGAAATCTTTCGAAGGAGAGATCAACAAGATCGGAAACCACAGCATGAAAAAGGTCATGCCCTCATGGCAAGCACTTTGAAGTCCAAAGCACTCTTGATTGATTCTGGAGCTTCGACCCACATGATGGCTGAAAGAGAATCCTTTTCATCCTTGGATACTGGTAAATCCATCCCTGTCCACATGGGAGATGACTCCACCATCATTTCAGAAGGACAAGGTACGGTTGATCTTGAGAATGGCTATTTTTCAAATGTTTTGTATGTACCGTCTCTGGCATCAAATCTCCTTAGTGTTTATCAGATGACACATACATGAGTGCCTAAGAGAGTTTATTTTAGCACAAATTAAGTTGAGATAACGGAGCTTGCATCTGGAAAACTCATTGCTAAAGGCCTTGCAAACCATCATGCAAAATCCTATGAATTCTCTCACTTTGTTGCAGATGCAAACCTCACTGCTTTGCTAACTCGTGGAAATGAAGTTAGTAGGATATGGCATGAAAGGTTTGGCCATCTAAATTTCAAATATTTGCAGCAATTACAGAAAAAATTCATGGTTGAAGGCCTCCAGGTCATCAAGGCAACCACTGGAAATTGCAAGGGCTGTGTGGTTGGAAAACACCCTGAGCACAAGTTCAATCGGGGGAAGGAAAACCGAGCTACATGCATATTGGGGCTGATACATTCTGATATTAGCAGTCCGATGCCTATCACATCCATGAATGGATCAAGGTATCTTATGACTTTTATTGATTATTTTTCAAGGTACACATGGGTCTTATTTCTCAAAAAGAAGTCTGAAGTATGTGAAAAAATTTCTGAACTAAAGGCCTTGATCGAGAATGCCTCTGGTCTTAAGATCAAGATCTCAAGATCTGATAATGGTGGGGAGTATGTCAGTAATTATTATCTGCACATATGCTCCCAAAGTGGTATTCAGGTCCAACATTTAATTCCCTACACTCCCCAATAGAACTGAGTAGCGAAAAGGAAGAATCGGTCTCTCAAGGAGATGACCACCCGTATGTTGGAATCAAAGAAGTTGGTTGTAAATTTGTTGGCTGAAGCCATGCATGCTACAAAATACATTCAGAACAGGGTGCCACACTCATACATGAAAGGGAAGACCCCTTTCGAAGCATACTTCGGACACAAGTCGGATGTGTCAAACCTGCGGGTGTTTGGGTCCACTGCATGGGCCCGTATTCCACTTGATAAAAGAAGGGCTTTGCAACCGCAAAGCATAGAATGTCTATTTATTGAGTATCCTGATGAATCAAAAGGTTTCAAGCTGCTGGATATCAAAACAATACAAATCATCATCGAGATAATTTTCAAGTTCGATGAGCCTCTTCAGGAGGTGGAACTAGTGAAGGAGAAAACTGTTGAATTTCCTTCCTATTCTACTAAATATTTGGATGATGAAATTGGGGGTGATGACCCTGATTTGGATCCTCTGATTTTTTATATCAGTGTTCAAAAAACATTAGATTCTGAATCATAACCTGAAGTACAAAATCATCTTCCCACATGGGCCCGACAGACACTCCTCCGCAAGAGATAACATTGGAAATCTGGATGATCCAAGGAGAACTCGGTCTGATTTCCAAAGAGTAGGTATTGCACTCTCTTGTCCTGATAATTTGCTATCCAAAAATTTCTATTTGATGATTACTTCAAACCCAAAATCCTACTACCATGCTCGAAAGGATTCGATATGGAAAGTTGCCATGGATGAAGAGATGAATTTTCTTCAAAAAAACACTACTTGGGAGCTAGTTTCTCTTCCTCTGGGAAGGAAATTGGTTCAATGCAAGTGGGTGTTTCGGACCAAGTTTTATGCTGATGGAATAAACTAAAAATATAAGGAAAGGATAGTTTCAAAATTTTTCTCTCAGGTCCAAGGTTTGTACTACCATGAGACCTTTGCACCGGTTGCAAAAATGGACTCCATCCGCCTAGTTTTGGCAATTTTGGCATCTAAGCACTGGGAAGTGCATCATATGGATGTTAAGTCAGCCTTTCTAGATGGAGATATTCATGAGGGGTTATACATGAAGCATCCTGAGGGCTACATCTCTGATCCATATATGGTTTGCAAGCTAAAGAAGTCACTATATGGGTTAAAACAGGCCCCAAGAGAGTGGTATTCCAAGATGGATGCCTTCCTTCTCTCGCAAAACTTCCAAAGGTGTATATCAGATCCAAATGTGTATTTATAATAGTCTAATGGTAATTTTATTATTATTATTTTATATGTTGATTACTTACTGATCACAGGTAGCACATTTGCTTCCATTTCAGCCATCAAAACTGGTCTCCACAATGCCTTTGAAATGAGTGATTTGGGGCTCCTAAAACAATTTTTGGGGCTCTAAATTGAGCAAAATTCTGATGGGATAGTGGTCACTCAGTCCAAATACATATCAGAACTGTTATTCAAGTTTAACATGGCTGAATGTAGGCCTGCACCATTCCCTTTTGTTTCAGGGATCAACCTTGAAGAAGGAAAAAACACACCTCCCATGGACTGCACTATCTATCGACAATTGATTGGTAGCTTGTTGTACTTGACACATTCTCGGCCTGATATCTGTTATGCTATGAATGATGTGTCAAGATACATTTAGCAGCCTCATGATCTTCATTGGAAGGAAGCCAAGAGGATCCTCCAGTATATTCAAGGAACCAGGACCTACAGCATTCACTACGCTACAGACTCCGAGATAGAGCTGGTTGGATACACAGATTCCCATTGGGCGGGTGATTCTATTGATTGGAAGTCTACTTCTAGATATGTATTCATGTTTGTTGGTGGCCCCATTTTCTGGTCTAGCAAAAAGCAGGCTTCCATAGCACTATCTTTAGTAGAGGTCGAGTATCGAGGAGCGGTGAATGCTTGCATCCAAGTAGTTTGGTTGCAAGGCATTCTTTCAGAGTTTGATCTCGGTAGTACTTTGTCCACAGTCCTCTTTTGTGACAATCAAAGTGCTATTAAGATATCCACAGATCCAGTTACCAGGAAGAGGACCAAGCATGTAGAGATCCACATGCACTATATCAGGGAGCTAGTGCATGACAAGACCATCATTCTGCAATACTACTCGACTGATGAGCAGATTGTAGACATCTTCACCAAGAGCTTTTCAGAAAAGAAGTTCACTTACCTCCATTCACTGTTGGGGCTGAGTTCATCAGGGTGATTCAGACTACTTTCAGTGTTCAGCTTAAGGGGGGGGGGGGCGTTCCCACTGGGTTTTCCCTCTTTTCCTCACTTAGTTTGTTTTTGAGCATTGTTTCAGTTTCAACATTGTACAGGGTGACCTATGGCCTTAGTTGCTGGGGCCCTAGAATTTTTATGCATTTTATGTTTTCTAACTCCTCCTCAGTATAGCTTAAGGGGGGGTGTTGGAGACATTTACCACCTTACACACTCATTTTGGTCAATTTTGCCTAGTTAAACCAGTATCCTAAGTTTTATCGACTTAATTGACATCAAAGGAGCACTATATGACATTAGCTAGATCACACCCATGCCTACCTTCAGTCAAGGAGGCTAACTTAGCCTTCTCCTACATTCGGGGAGGCTAACTGGAGCACTCCGGGGGTGATCTAAGTGTCATTAATGCCCCATATTGCTAACTGATGGTTACAATCAGTTAAATAGAGTAGTGAAGGCACCTTCCTTCATTAAATTGATTATTTATTGATTATTTAATGAACTAGAGTCAACAGGGGCGCCTCCAACCACTTCTGATGTTCAGTTACACTTCAGTTAACCTCATTGATGCGCTACCACTTGTTGGTTGGTTTGCTGTGACATGTGTCTGACCTACTTTCAGTTAGACTCAATCATTTATTGCACTCTGACTTCATTTAGGGCTCAGTTGAGTCAATTAGGGTTTTGATCAGTGGTTAACTTGAGTGTTGATTGTGGCTTACATTCAGTTAAGCTAGACTCACTCATTGAATTCGAATGACCTCCTTAGGAATTTGAATTGCTTTGTCATTCATGCTTGTAGCATGATCATGTATTGTATTACTCATTCTTTGTGTGAATATACAGAGCGGATACTCATTTTGTAGCCCTATTACACCATTTTCATGACTTATTGTTATTAATCTTTGATGAGACTTGTGTTTAGTCCCTAGATTACTGTGGCAGATTAATAATGTTCCTAATGAATAATATCTTCAAAAAATACCTAGATCAATTTTTGTTGATATTTCTCGATGAAATCATGATCTACTCCAAGACGGAGGAAGAACACCAACAACACTTGGAAATTCTGCTACAGAACTTGAGAGAGCATCAACTGTATGCTAAGTTCGAGAAGTGTGAATTATTTAAGAAATAAATTCAATACCTAGTTCATGTCATTTTAGAGGATGGGATCGTGGTAGATCCATACAAGGTTAAGGTTATTTAAGAATGGCCTACACCTAAGGAAGTCGCTGACATTCGGTCCTTCATGGGACTCACCGATTACTACCAATGATTCATCCAAGGATTCTCAAAGATAGCCTACCCCATTAATTCCTTGAAAAATAAGGGAGTAAAGTTTGTGTGGTCCCTAAAGTGTCAAGAGAGATTTGAAAATATAAAAATATTATTAACCATGGCTCCAATATTGAAGGTGGATGACCCCTATAAGGACTACACAATCTATACAGATTCTAGTAAGGAAGGATTAGGGGGAGTCTTATCTCAATAAGGGAATTTGGTATGTTATGAATCTCACAAATTGAAAGAGCATGGAAAAAATTATGTTGTGCATGATCTAGAATTGGAAGCAACAGTGCATCTTAAAGATGTAGCACCACTACTTGTTAGGAAAAAAGTTCATTTTGTTGACAGCAACACCCATGTTAAGAATATGTTTACCTAGCCGGTGCTAAATTCCAGACAGGAAAGATGGATGGCCTTCTTAAGTGAATTAGATTTTGAAGTAAAACATAACAAGGGTAAGGAAAATAGGGTGGCTGATGTAGTCAGTTGACAAACTCATGAAGTATATGAGATCATTATGAACCAACTAGAAAGTGATCCGATGAGAAAAATAAAAGAAGCCAACATCCATGATGATGAATATGAAAATTTATTGAATAAATTGATGAAAGATGAAGTAAACTTGAATGGGACATAATTTCAAGTAGACTAGAAATGGTTAATTTGGTTTAAAAGAAGAATATAAATGCCTAATGTTGCATATTTAAAATTGTTTGTCCTAAATGAAATGCATAAAAATCCTTATGCAGGGAACCCTAGTTACAAAAAGATGATAACAACCCTCAGAAAGCAATTCTTTTGGACCAATTTAAATATAGATTTAGTTAATTATCTGTCAAAATGTTTGGAATGTCAGCTGGTGAAGGATGAACATCAACATCCAGTAGGTTTGTTACAACCTTTTCCAATTCCTGAATGGAAATGGGAGGTAATATATTTGGATTTCATCATATCTTTTCCTTTAACTCATAAACAACTTTATTCGATTATGGGTGTAGTAGATAAGTTAAGAAAGTCTGTTCATTTTATTCATGTGAAGTCCACTTACAAGGATGTCAATATTGCAGAAATATTCTTGAAGGAAATATTGTGATTGCATGGAGTGCCCAAGATGGTAATTTCTGACCAAAATGTCAATTTTACATCAAAATTTTGGAAATCATTGTTTGCAGGGTTGGAAACCAAGATAAATTTCATCACTAGCTATCATCCTCAAAACATATGGGAAAACAGAATGAACAAACCAGGTCATCGAAGACATGCTGAGGATGTATGTCATGGAGAGGCCCACTAGGTGGGAAGACTATTTGCATCTGGTAGAGTTTGAATACAATAATGGTTATTAGGCCTCATCCAAGATGAGCCCATTCGAAATATTGTATGGAAGAAAGTGTGCTACATATATTAGTTGGGATATCCTTGTGGATCGTTTGCTAGTAGGACCGAAAATGTTGCAAGACATGGAACAAACTATTCGAGAAGTACGAAAGAACTTGAAGGTGGCGTAGGATCACCAAAAGAGTTATGCCGACTTAAAGAGAAAACATAGGGAATTTTCAATTGGAGATCATGTTTACCTCTGAGTCAAGCCCAAAAAGAGCTCCTTGATATTGGGAAGTTGTACCAAATTAGCATCATGGTTCTGCGAACCCTTTTAGATATTGGAAATGATTGGACCTGTGGCATACAAACTTTCCCTCCCAATGCACTTGAGAATCATAATGTTTTTCATATTTTATTATTGAATAAGTATATATGTGATTTCACTCATATCATTGACTGGAATGTTGTGTAGGTGGAACTAGAAGGAGAATTTGAAATGGAACCTCTACACATTCTGGACAAGAAAGAAACAGTACTTTGGAACTGGGTCATTGCTCGGGTTAAGGTGCAATGGAAGCACTTTATCCCAGAGGAGGTGACTTGGGAACTAGAGGAAGATATGCGAAAGCAGTACCCAGGTTTGTTTCCAGAAGCTATGGAGGAAGACTAAGAACACTGAGGACAATGTTGTAATAGGGGGGTGTGGATGTAATATCCCTTGATTCCTAAAAATTATTTGTAATGTTAAATTCTAGAATGTACTTTTTAAGACACTATTTGTAATGATAAATTATCGACTGTATATTTTGATGATGAGTTTGGCTGACTGTGGAGTCTATCCAAACGGTCCCTAGAGGAGAGTTGTAACCACTACATTTTTCCTTTAATGAAATTCAGAATGAAAGGGACAACCACATTAAAGAGAATACTATGAGTGAAAGAATGGGGGAGCTAGATCAGTAAACCTCAGGGAAGTATACCAGGTGCAGGAAACTCCTTAATGGCATCGGACAAACCCTGGAGAAATCAAGGCGTAGTGGTTGATGGGGATTCAATGGTGAATTGACTGTATCTACAGAAGGAGATTGAACAAAACCTGGAAGATCAGGGAACATAGTGGTTGATGGGGATTCCTTGGGAAATGGACCATAGCTTCAAAGTAAGATCTAGGAAACCAAAATATAATTAAGCATATGTGAGAAGGAAGGAAGTTGCTGAGTATGCTGGGAACAAATGAAATCTTGCTGTGTGAGAACTCTGTGAAGTGTTAGGAAAATAGTTTAAAGAAATAATTGTTGCAGGAGCACTCTAATTTAGTGTTAGGAAAGTGATTTCTTCTTGGAAACTAAACTGAGGTTATTTGTCTCCAATCTTGTCATGCATAGTTTAGCTCGAGGGTGATTGAGGATAGAGCAGATCAGTGCCTAACTACAATTGGCTGGAATGTGGTTGTTACCCTTTCATTGCGGCTCACTTTACATCCAGCTTCCATTACCAAGTTTTGTTTCTACAAATATATTGAGCTCAAGGTATGTTTGTATATTAATAATTACATGTTTCAATATCAATACAATGATAAATAGAAGCTTCATATTTATTGATGGTAATTATGCTTATGAATTGGTGTATGTTCATATGACTATGTTTTCATTGGTTATGTAATGCGCTAATTGTATGATTAAATAAAGTTGTGATTGCAATGAATCCCTAGTAGAGTAATACACATTCTTTGTTTGATGTATTTCATTTTTATTTTATCATTCTCCAAAGAGAAGTATTTATGTTATGTTAGTAATGGCGATGATTGCATTAGATGCATAGATCACTGAAGATGTAATGCACCTACTCTATTTTAATTCACTGTAACTTGTATGTTGATATATTTTCTTCGAAAGGGTTACTCCTACTTGGTTGAAGGTTTGTGACTGTATTTAGATACATGCATTCTGAGGTTATAGAAGCCATGCTCTATTCTAAAGGTCTAAGGTTCTCCCTTTGATCATTTGGCCTTTCTAACTGCTGGAAATTATTCTTTGTCGTGAGCTACTTGGATGTGTTATTGATATACTATCAATAATTAGTGGTAACAGACCCCGAGGGGAATCCTGAGTGTTTTTTGGGGTTAAACCCTTCCTAGCCTAGGGAAACCCCTATATGAAACTTGTGGTACTTAAATGAAGTAAAAACTGTGAAGGAAAGTGTGGTAAACTAGCCACTAAACCCACTTTATAATTCATAAGCTTCAATTCAACCTAAGTAACGAACTCAGCCTAAGTCTATAAGGCCACCAAAGGTGAACCATCGCTCGGTTTCCCCTAAGGAAACACACAGTAGAACAGTGTAAAAATTACAAGGAAATTTATTAAGTTTATGTGATTTCCGCAATCTGCAATCCACATTGTGGAAGCAGAATCATGGAAGGGTAAATTTTGGAACTGATTATGGGCTTTCTGCAATCTGCATCCCGCATCTAATCCAGATCGATGGACGGGGTTGATTCCGCAAGGAATAAATGGTGCAGAAGGATATGTGCAGAAATCATAAGTCAAAATGTAATGGTATTAAGTTTTTCTGCAACCTGCATTCCGCATCGCGGAAAGCAAGAGGTGGAAGGTAAATAGTTATAAAATTATAAGAGTTTCTGCAATACGCAATCCGCATTGTGGAAAGGAAATTTTAAAATTGATGAAATGTTATAGTTTTCTGCAATCCACAATCTACAGTGTAGAATGCAGAAAGCAGAAAGTTAAATGGAGAATATTTAAGGGTTTCCCGCATTCTGTATTGCGGAATGAAGAATGCACAAAGAGAAAATTGTGGGAATATGGGGTTTCCACAATCTGCAATCTGCACTGTGTGATGCAAAAAGAGGAAAATGGAAAGGAAAATATAAAGAAAGTAAAGGGTTTCTGCAATCCGCAATCTGCATTGCAAAATGCAGAAAGAGGAAGGTGGAAGAGAAAACATAAAGTAAATATGTTTTTTCCGTAATCCGAAACCTGCATTGCGGAAGCAGAAATGAGAAAGGGTAAGATCCTTAAATAATTATGCAAGTTCCATAATGCGTAATCTGCATTGTGGAAGCGAAGTTGCATAAGGAATTTTTATTTGCGGAAATTACTGTTAAAGAAACAATTAAACTTAAGAATGAATGTTAGAGGAAGATTCATGGCCCATTTCTTATGAGAAAATAAAAAATTTTATGCAATGGTTAGCAAGTTATATGGGTATGTTACACTTTATTTAAAAAAGAAAAATCTCAAGCTTTTGATGCATTCATAAATTTTCATTTGTGGATTAAAAATTAAGCTCACATCAATATTGGAACCCTTTGAACTGATAATGGAGGTGAATATACATCTCAATATTTTGAAAAATATTTGTAGGAGAATGCTATTAAACATCAAAACATTGTTCTTTATTATCCATAACAAAATGGTGTGGCAAAACGTATGAATAGGACATTGTTGAATATGGTAAGATCAATGATGTTTTTTAAGAATGTTAAGTTAATGTTTTGGGGAGAAGCAGTTCTTTGTGTTGTCTACATTAAGAATAGATGTCATTCTGCTGCACTACAAAACAAAACACCTTATGAAACATGGCATGGCCATCTTCCAGCTGACAAGCATTTTAGAGTTTTCAGTTCCACATGTTATGCTTTGATTCCTGAGCAACAAAGACATAAATTAGGAGCAAGAAGTCAAAAGTGTATTTTTTTGGGATATTCTAATACTTCTAAAGCTTATAGATTGTATGATGAAGATAACATGAATTTTATTGTTTCTAGAGATGTTATATTTCTTGAATTTGAGAAGATGCACTCACTATTGATAAACAACTTGCTCATTTTGATAGATTTCATTCTAAACAAATATATATCAAAATGGATAATGAGCTTCCAAATCTTGAAGGGGGGATTCTTGTTCTAAGTCTATTTTTGCCAAATTTCCTTCTATAGCAACGAGTTCTTCTAATGCACAAATTGATGATTCTAATGCATAAGTTGATGAAATAGAGGGTGAGATAGTTGATGATATTGTTAATGGAATAGATAAATTAAGTTTCATAGGTAATGAAGAACTTGCTCTTGAAGAAGAAACGGAGAAAACACCATAGCAACAAGTTCGTAGATCGATACAGACTAAGATATTTCCAAAAAGGTATGATGATTTTGTCACATTAGATTGTGAATTAAACTTTTATGTTTTTGATGAACCTGCATCTTTTCAAGAAGCATTAATTAGTGTTGTATGGAAAAGTGCAATGCAAAGAGAGTATGATGCTCTCATAAAAAATGGAGCTTGGAGGTTGGTGGACCCTCCAATTGGAACCAAACCTATAGATGCAAGTGGATATATAAGAACAAATATAACGAAGATGTCTCACTTAACAAACACAAAACGAGAATTGTAGCAAAAGGGTATGCATGAAAAGAAGGTGTTGATTACACAGAAGCATTTTCTCCTACAACTAAGTGGGGCACTATCTGAACTCTGTTTTCATTAGCAACATAAAAAGGATGGAAAATACATCATATGGATGTTACAACTTCCTTCTTGAATGGAGACTTGAAAGAAGATGTTTATATGGATCAGCCTAAAGGCTTTGCTATCAAAGGTCAAGAACATAAGGTATGAAAATTGTTAAAAGCTTTATATGGTTTGAAGGAAGCACCCCGAGCATGGTATGAAAAGCTAATTGAACATCTTCTCAAATTGAATTATAAGCATTTAAATCTAGATGATGCAACTTTATTTGTCAAGAAAGTTGGAAGATCGGTTGCATATCTAGTTGTCTATGTGGATGATTTGCTAATCACAGGAAATAATGATGATTACATAGCATCTATTAAAAGAGAGTTGAAAAAGGTTTTTGATATGACAGATTTGGGATTATTACATTATTATTTAGGAATTGAAGTAGATAAACAACCAAAGCACATTTTTATTTCTCAGAAAAAATATGTTGGAGAGTTATTAAACAAATTTGGTATGCATGATTGTAATCCTATTTCTACACTAATGGAGCAGAATCTAAAGTTACTTCAGATGAAGGTAGCACATTTGAAGATCCAACAAAGTACCGTGACAACTTGTTGGAAGTTTAGTTTATCTTACTACTACTCGTCATGACATAACTTTTCCTGTAGGAATACTTTCCATGTTTATGCATCATCCATGTGAAGGTCCTTGGAATGAAACAAAGCGAGTGCTCAAATATTTAAAAGGAACTCAATCTTATGGCATCAAATATTCTAAAGTTTCATAATTCCATCTCACTAGTTAATTAGATTCTGATTTTGATGGAGATAAAGAGCATGGGGTCTCTACTTCAGGTTATTTGATGAACCTTGGATCAACAACTGTCACATGGAGATCATGAAAGCAATCTGTCCCTGTTGATTCTACAACTGAATCCAAATATGTTGCAGTAGCTCAAGCCACAAAATAAATCATTTGGCTTCGTAAAATAGTTGAAGATTTGCAAGAGAAACAAATGACTTCAACGCCTCTCTTTGTTGACAACTCTTCTATAATTCAATTGGCCAATAATACCAAATTCCATGATCGAACCAAACATATCAACACCAAATATCACTTGATTCTACATCATGTTGAGTCCAAAACCATTCATCTCACACATTGTTCTACTTCAGAGCAAATTGTAGATATATTTACTAAAGCATTGGGCCATGAAAAGTTTGAAAAATTTAGAATGCAGCTTGGCATGGCAGATGTCCCTTCGGATTAAGGAGGGAATGTTGAATAATCCTTCAGGATTTCATTGTAAATAATATTTCAGATATTAGTTAGTAAATTCTAGTTAGTAATCTCGTTATCTAACTGTAGATAACATTTTAATTTCCATTATATGTAATACTCGTCTACATAATAAAATATTCATTGTTGAAGTTCTTCACAACTTGTGTCATATATAGATATTACTTATGGTTTTATTATTATTTAATCTATGTTTCAAATAAATATTCTCTAATATTCTATATGTTGCTAATACTTATTCTATTATATTTTAGCAAAAAACAATAACAATGTCGGAGGCATTGCCACCTCATAACTCTTGTTTATGAGATTAAACATAAAATCCTTCTATTTTACATGTAAAAAATGTTGTTATTAGAACTAATACATTATGGATTTGCTTCCACTATCTCACACGTGGTGTAGAAATGAAAGGGAAGAAACATATTTCCTTTGGCTAGCTTTTGTATTTTTTTGGCATTGAAAATGATCTTGTTTTGTAATCCAACAAATTGCAATCGATAGTCTTGGTATTGAAAAATATCCGGGAAGAAATAATTCCAGTATGTAAAATATCCACGGTATTCAAAATATGCAATAATTTTTAAGTTATAGAAGTGGGCCAATGACGTCAAGATAACGACGGAGCCGGCCAAGTGCAAAGGGCGGGCGTGCTCTAACAAGGAAGAACCATGGAATTTAAAATGGGCGTCATCCTTCATGTTTGACTGGTTTTGATGCTCACCTGGTGTGCCGAATACTTTACTCTATTTCTCTATCATATCGACAACATCGTGTATTTAGAAGCTGTACAATGTGG
This sequence comes from Pseudotsuga menziesii, assembly GCA_001517045.1. NCBI lineage: Eukaryota > Viridiplantae > Streptophyta > Pinopsida > Pinales > Pinaceae > Pseudotsuga > Pseudotsuga menziesii. The sequence continues at coordinate 135,113 of LPNX010987319.1, forward strand.
AAGATGCCACAATTGTCATTGCGCACTCTTAAATTTAAGACAATAGTTTAAGACACCTGCTTAAAGACGATATTTAAGACAATGCACAATTTTCTTTTTGTCTTAAGTTGAGACAATTTATAAAAGTATTGTATGAAATAATGTCTTAATATCACCATCTATGTAAATTGTCTAGTTGATACTATTTACAGAAATATTGTCTCCATACTCTCTTTTGTCTATCTAAATACTATTTTCTTAAAAAATAAATTACAATATCTTAAATTGTACTAATTTTTGGAAGAACATAGTGGAATTAAACCACCAATCTTTTGATGTGTAAAGAAGATGCTCTACCATTGAGCTAATTCCCTTTAAATAAGTAAGAAAAAGATGTATATTTTTGTGTAAAAGCTAAAAGAAATGTCCTGTTAACTAATAACACCTTAAAAAATGTCATGATTAATCTAATAGGAACACCAACAAATTGATTTACACCAACTAACTAATATTTTATGTGTAATATATTCATAGATCTCGTCTCTAAAATAAAATAAAATTTTCACCATTGGACACTTAACATAGACGCTAAATTTTTACTTTGATAGAAGTTGATCTTCACAACACAAGTAGTAAATTCATGTAGTGGTCATTTTTATTGCCGCACTGTTGTAAACAAATATTGGCTAAACCCAGATTTTTACCACCAACCAACCAGTTTCATTGAACTTATCGATGAAACAGTCCTTTCAATTTCATTCGTGCAGTTTGAAAACCAAATAAATATATATTTATATGTCCATGGATAAATATATAAATATATTGGTTTTCTATTCCTCTCAATTATAGGTCTCATTGAGGATGGATCTCAGGCTTTCTATAAATACTCTTCTTGTTGTTTGTCAACCCTATTGAATTACTTGAAAAGACATGACTCACATTTTTTAGATTAAAGTGGTTCACCATTTGTTAGAGGGATATTCAAACTTAATCAAGGTATGGCCAACTCATCATACACACATTTTATTATAAAGGGCTCCACAAGAGCATCATGTCACTTACAAGAGTAAAACCTGGGTAGGGAGGGTAACATTCATTCTTCTCAACCACCCAAGCTACATCCAGTTGACGATGCCATAAAGTGTTATTATTATATTAATAAATACATGTGTATCATCATTAATATAATAACTTAACAATATCATCTTGATGAATACATGTATGTCATCATTAATGTTATAACTTAATAACAATATCATCTTGTTGGAAACGAATGATCGCACTAGTAATCGTGAATAAAAAATGTGCGCATTATGTTTCCAGTTCACTAGGCGGAAAGTGTTACTGGTTTTTTTTATTAACCTGGTCTTGCATTTTATTTTTTCCATAATTTAAATTGTTTTCTACTGCAGAAATAACATTGTTAAAAACCTTAGGACATCCCAATCATGCAAATTTATTAATTCTTATGCTAAATTCCAGAAAATTGTTATTTAATTCAATAAAATATGGAAAAAACAAATTAACACCCCGGATTGGAAGTCATAAAAGCTATAAAGTAATCATCTTTTAAGTACCACGTATGAAATGGAGCCACGCTTCCTAAACATATTGTCATCAGATTCCTAAATTTTATCGTTAGCTAGTATGCATATTTCATCGTAACCAAGAAATGGAACAGCATCATGACGAGAAATGGAACCATGCCCATCACATCAATTGCCTCCCAGTCTAAGGGATCAAATTCGAAGGGCAGGGTCCTATTTCACTTTGAAGGTACCCTAATATTGAAGTGTAAAAATAAATTATTATTTTTATTTGAAATTGTAATAATATATAAAAATTTCAGTATATACAATGTAAATGAATTTAAAAGTAGAAATAAATATAAAAATTTCAATTGTTTTATATGCAACTGAATTTGAATTAACGAGTAATGACAAACAACTTAAAACTTGTACAATAAAGGTATCTCTAGGGGTAAAATCTATGACCTTAGTTTTAAGTTTCATTCTCACTACAAATGGAACGCGTGTCATAATTTATGGAAGCTTCAAGACCTTTTTCATTTTCACAAAACCAAAACCTGGAAGACATTGTTTTAGATACATATTTACATAAAACAAAAAACTTACATTGGTCACCATATGTTTGCACATAATTGAGCTTGTTAAACAAACACTCCACAACTCAATGGCTTTTATGTCGGGATCCTTTTGTCTTCAATTACATCGATTGTCAACTTGATGAACATAGTAATAATTGGGCATACAATAACCAGCTTATTTATATTTGGACTGTGGATGCCGTTAACCAGCTTATTTATTTATATTAATCTGAAAACAATAGTGTGCAAGAAGAAATGGCATATGTTATTACAAAATCCAAATGACAAAGTGACCCATTTCATACATTTATTACAATTTAATGGATTCCAAACATCTTGTGAATATGTTGATGGTTGAAACCAAACTTGCAAGCCTCCTCAAGGAAATGAGTGGATACGATGACCTACTCATTTTCTATAAATAAATTTCAATTGACAAAGTGTTATATTTCATAGCTTTATTAGAAGTTAATAGATGTCAAACTGCTTGTGAATATGTTGAAAATTCAAACCAAAACCTGCTTCTGAATATGTTGAAAATTGAAACTAAAACCTGGAAGACATTGTTTTAGATACATATGTATGTAGAAAAAAAAACTTACCTTGACTAAAAATCTAAGAAAAAGGATGTACTGAGAGTTGGATTGCCATATGTTTGCACATAATTGAGCTTGTTAAACAACCACTCCACAGCTCAATGGATTTTATGCCCCGGTCTTTTTGTCTTCAATTACATCTATTGTCAACTTGATGAAGAAAGTAATAATTGGGCATACAATAACCAGCTTATTTATATTTGGACTCTGGATGCCATTAACATGAAAAAAATAAGAAATTGTCATATCAATCTAAAAACAATAGTGTACAAAAAGAAATGCCATATGCTATAACAAAATCCAAATGACAAATGACCCATTTCATACCTTTTTTACAATTTAATGGATTCCAAACGTCCTATGAATATGTTTATGGGTGAAACCAAACTTGCAAGCCTCCTGAAGGAAATGAGTGGATATGATGACCTACTCATTTTATATAAATAAATTCCAATTGACAAAATGCTATATTTCATAGCTTTATGAGAATTTAATAGATGTCAAACTGCTATATTTCATAGATTTATAAGAATTTAATAGATGTCAAACTGCTTGTGAATATGTTGAAAATTCAAACCAAATCGTGCTTGTGAGTATGTTGAAAATTGAAACCAAAACCTGAAAGACATTGTTTTAGATACATATGTACATAGAAAAAAAATTACCTTGAAAAAAAATCTAAGAAAAAGGACATACCGAGAGCTAGATCAACATATGTTTGCACATAATTGAGCTTCTTAAACAACCACTCCACAACTCAATGGATTTTATTCCCCAATATTTCCATCTTCAGTTACATCTATTGCCAACTCGATGAACATAGTAATAATTGGGCATACAATAACCACCTTATTTACATTTGGACTATGGATGCCATTAACCTAAAAAAATAAGAAATTGTCATATTAATCTGAAAACAATAGTGTGAAAAAAGAAATGTCAAATGCTATAACAAAATCCAAATGACAAAGTGACCCATTTCATACCTTTATTACAATTTAATGGATTCCAAATGTCTTGTTAATATGTTGATGGGTGAAACCAAACTTGCAAGCCTCCTAAAGGAAATGAGTGGATATGATGACCTGCTTATTTTCTATTCAACTGATATTGGGCATATGGAGTGGTTATATTCCAAGTAATAGGTATATTCTACCACTGTTGTATTCCAAGTAATAGGTAGATTCTACCACTGTTATGCAGTGTGTGATGTAAATTTCCACTGTACAAGCATAAAAGAATTATTATTATAATGAGGATATGTTACTTGAAACTAACCCATGAAACTTATATGTGGTAAAGTTTAGGGTTAGATTAGGATTTGACATAAAAACTATACTTTAATGCATAAACAAAATTAAACAAAGTTAGATTCAGAATAATACTGCTGCAATAAATTCAAACATAATTTTCATCTCTTTCAACTTTAACACTCCATTGGTCACTGCGTTAAAGTTGGTCCTTAAGATGATTTAAATTCCATGTATAGTAAAAATATTATAACTGATAAAAACAATAATAAAGTACATGAAATAGCAGCAGTAAAGAATAGTCACAATACTAATTTAGAATTATTTTGTATCAGCCTTATCCTCAGATACTTTTAGGTTATGATCTTGTCACCGAAGGGACAATTCACCTAGATGAACAAATGACTTACCTTGAGAGAGAGCTTAAGAGGGTTACAATAGTAAGGATATAGACATTGGATTCTTAATCAACATGAAGAGAAACTTTAATCATTTAATCAGGCTTTAGCAATAGTTCTTAAGAAGGAATGAAACATATTCATAGCGAGTAGTGAAACACAAGCATGCTCAACATAGACACTTCACGGCAACAACAGAAAGGATACAGTCATTCCCAACAAGGAAGACACTTCATGACCATCAGCAAAGAGGATACAGTCACACCTAGTAGGGAAGACACTTCACGACCAGCAACAGAGAGGATACAATCACAGGTCAGCAGGGAAGACACTTCACGGCCAACAACAAAGAGGATACAACCACGGCTCATCTAGTGAAGGCTGTTAGTAAAAAGACTTAGCAGTCCTAAAACAATGATGCCCAAGATATAGTCCAAGAGAAGCTCACAACCCATATTAACAACAACTTAAAAAAGAACTTTGAATCAACCCAAAATAGTCATGGGTTATATTCACATGTCAGCTACAAAATGTTACAGCTCAACAAGAAGGGACAACCTTAAACTTGAATCTGAAAAACTGAGGGATGAAGCAGTGAAACCTTAGCAGCATACTTCTTGACATAGAGCCAAGATCTAACTTAGATGATTACAATGAAGAATAATAATTTCTTTTATAAATTGAAAGGAAATCTAGAAGGGTACTCCTTCAACCCTAGCTCTTAGGGTGGTTACCAATAAAACATCAAATAAAGTTAAGTTGACTTAGGATAGGGTACCAATGGTCCAACAATAAAAAACATAAAATAAAATTCATCATACTAAAGGTACACATAAAAATGACGCTAGGACGAAGTAAAAGATAAAGGAACAAAAGTAAACCAATGGTGCCATAATAAGAAGTTAAGACAACCCAATTACCCACAAGACCAAGGTGTATAATAGAGGTGGACAAACAACCCCTTTTACCCATAAGACCTGCTAGCACCCATAATCGCACCCAAGGTTGCAGGAAGGCGGATCCCTAGGTAACAGTAGAACCACTTTAGAAAATGGAGTTGGCTCCTTCGATTCCAGAGAGGGATCTCTCACAAATACATAAACAAGGCTAGATTTATATTGTCACAATTGGGCATCAAACATGTGGTGGTTGGAGGTGAAATAAAGATATATCGGGATATGGAATCAAAAGAAAAACTCAAAGAGACAGAGCAGTTTGCATGGGAGAACTCTTACAAGAGTGAGGAATTGCTTCGATTACTGTCGTTGTATTTAGGGTCTGGTGAAAGGTAGAATGATGACAGTTCGCTAATGTGGAGCACCGCTAGGATGAATTACATGCCAGTTTTGAAAGAAATAGTTTTTTGGATGTCGCAGACAATGGAAGGAGCATATGAGTATGAATTCCTGGTCATTATACACTAATCCTACGACGTGAAGAAGACAAAATGTAAGAAAAAGATAACTAGAAAACATGCACATAAGAAAGAAAGCACAGACTGTAATTTTTGAAACAGACAATAATTCTTGAAATGAGTACATCCAACATTCGGCTCTGTATATTGCTTCAAGGTCTCATAGACACGATAGTCTTACAACTTAAAAATATATCAACCAACCAACCACCTCTCCCTCGGTGGGGAGCTTTTTACAACGTTTCAGACCCCCTGAGGCTAATCCTCGAAATAGGGCCCGAAACTGTTTACAATCATAATCAAAATACTAACTAACTAGAAAGTGGCACCTCTGCCATGATTTACATATGTTAAACAAACATCATGGAGAAAATAAGCATGCTTGGTCTAGATGGCAGCGCGACGCTTATGGTTTTGAGTTCGTTGGCTTTGAAGACGACGTCCCATGATGCTTTGGGTGGCTCATTACTGACTGGGCTTGAATCATTTACCTCCCCGTCAAATATGCAGCGTGTCCTTCTTATCTGCATTTGTGTTCATTCTGCACTCAAAGGTTCCTTCAAAGGCATCTTTCTGGATGGCTTTACTCTGGCAAGAAGATTTGTGTTCCTTCTGTGCTCAGCCTGTTAGATTTTAACATTAAGCTAGCATAACATTAAGATCTTTAACTGAGAGAACAACAAGCATAGTAATCAAACACAAGAGACAATGAACACAGTGTTTTTCCTCGGGGAAACCATAAATGGAGAAAACCCCACAACTTCCTCAGAGATAAAAGCAGCACCAAAAGTAAAACTCCAAAATAGTAAGATGATCTACCAACAACAGTAACCTATTTCTTCCTTGCCCCGGTGTCTTTCTCTTCCTCAGCTATGTGCTACAACTAAGTGTAAGTGAGTGTGTGATAAATAGAGAGGCTAGCTCTCTATTTATACTAATTCTCGACTTGACTAAACCCAACTAGGGACGACTTCACTAGGTAATTCTAATAACCCTAGTGCCCCGGAACTGCAGGGACTTTAACCCTTAGACAATAGGAGGGTTACCCACCTTGACATGACATGACTTGTTTATATTATAGAAACTCCTGATAGGAACATTGGGGCATGAAATGACTCAAGTACATTACAATACATCCCAGAATAAACATCAGGTTATAATACATAAGAAATACAAGTGAATACATTCTGAAGTTACAATTACATCAACACTCCCTCTTAACTAGGAAGGTATTCTCTCGAAACAATTTAACAGCACAATTTTTCTTCTCTATGTCATTTGGATCATCGTCAAGCTCTCGTCATCTTCATCTGCAAGTCAACTTCATCTTCAAGTCCTCTTCATCTTCAAGTCATCTTTCATCATTGGATCTGGATCATCATCACTGGATCTAGATCATCACTGAATCTGGATCATCATCACTGGATCTGGATCATCACTCGATCTGGATCGTCATCACTGGATCTTGATCATCACTGAATCTGGATCATCACTCGATCTGGAACATCACTGGACATCATCATTGGATTTTGATCATCAATTGATGTGGATCATCGCTGCTAGATCATCATCACTGAAATCATCACGGGTGTTATCTCATGATTCTTCTCGTCACAGGAAGTTCTACAGAGCCAGCCCTTTTTCATGTTGGGTGTAGGCCTAGCCTCCATGTAGGTCTTTCTTAGCGCTTATATCTGAACCTAAGTCAAAATGGCCTGTCCAACACTTACATCTGACCTTGACTCATAAAAAAGGCATGCCCAACACTCACATCTGACCATGAGAGGAACTTAATCCCCTCGCCATGTCAGAATGGCCCAACCCTTACATCTGACCATGGAAGGAACCTCATCCTCTCCCATGTCAGAATGGCCTAGCCCTTACATCTGACCTACTTGTCAGAATGGCCCAACACTTATATCTGACCTACTCGTCAGAATGGCCCAACACTTATATCTGACCTACTCGTCAGAATGGCCCTGCAATCACATCTGATCATGTGAGAACACATCCCACAGCCACATCAGAATGGCCCCCAATCCCAGACTAAGCTTTTCTGGTAACTGACCAGGTGCCTCCATTCTCGCAGAGAATGGCATCAACCCTTATATTTGATCAAGTGGGAACCAATCCCTCAATCACATCAGAATGGCCAGGCACTCACATCTGATCATGTAAGACTACATCTTACAGTCGTTTCAGAAAGGCCCTCAATCCCATACCAAGTATTCCTGGTAACTGACTAGGAACCTCCATTCCAAGAATGGAAACAACCCTTATATCTAATCATGTAGGAACCAATCCTATAGTCAAATCAGAATGGCTCAGCACTCATATCTGACATGGAAGGAACCAATATTCTCACCATGACAGAATGGCTCAGCCCTTACATCTGATAATGGAAGGAACCAATCCTCTCACCATGTCAGAATGGCTCACAGACTCATCACTTCCCCTTGGAAGGAACCTCGATCTGGAGAACACCAACCTTCTCCTTGAAGTACTCAAACTTCACTCTGGATAATGGCTTTGTCAACACATCAGCTATCTGTTCATCCTTCGCAACATACTGGAGCTTCACTGCTCCCCTCTACACCATATCCTTGATATAGTGATACTTGATCTTGATATGCTTCGACTTGTCATGGAACACCGGGTTCTCCGACAACTTCACACAACTCTGGTTGTCACAATATATACAAGTAGCATCCAACTGGAGATCAAATAAATTAGACAATAGATTCCTTAGCCATACTGCCTCACAACTAGTTGAACAAGCTGCGACATACTCTGCAACAGCTGTACTCAGTGCCACACAAGATTTCTTCCTACTAAACCAAGAGATCACACCTGATCCCATACTGAAGCAACACCCTAAAGTGCTCTTCCTATCAATGGAATTTCCTGCCCAATCTGAATCAACATAACCCTCTAGGTTAATATTTTGACTCGCCTCATACCTTAGCCCATAATCAATTGTACCCCTCAGGTACCTCAGAATATGCTTTGCAGCAATCAAGTGAACATGTCTCAAAACTGTCAGGTACTGGCTCAAGGTGTTCACAGCAAAGCAAATATCTGGTCTCGTGTTCGTCAAGTACATCAAGGACCCAATCATTTGACGATACATCGTAGCATCAACCGCTTCTGATGAAGCATCACTCAATAGCTTCAGGTTTGATGCCATAGGTGTGGTCATGGCCTTGCAGTCCATCATCCTGAACCTCTTTAGGATCTCTACCGTATATTTCCCTTGTCCTAGGGAAATTCCATCTATATTTTGCCACACCTCCATGCCTAGAAAATAGTGCATCATTCCCAAGTATTTCATTTTGAACTCAGCAGCAAGATTTCTCTTCATATCAATAATCAACCCATCCATACCTGTTACAAATAGATCATCTACATACAATCGGAGCATCACTGGGTTGCCATCTTCAACCTTGTAGTAAAGGTTGGAGTCTGCTTTACTTTTAGTAAAGCCCAAGCTAGATAGAAAGCTGCCAATTCTGCTGTACCATGTCCTGGGTGCCTGTTTCAAACCATAGAGGGCTTTCTTCAATCTACATACATGAGACTCCTTGTCAAGTGTCTCAAAACCGAGTGGATATTCCACATACACTTCCTCTTCTAATACACCATTCAATAAAGCAGTCTTGACATCCATTCGGTGTATCTTCCATTTCATCACTGCAGCCAGAGCAAGTATTGATCTGATAGAAGTGTATCTGGCTACAGGTGCAAAATTTTCTTCATAATCTTTTCCTTCTTTCTGGGAGAAACCACGAGCAACAAATCTTGCTTTATATTTTTCTATGCTACCATCTGCAGCATGCTTGATCTTGTAGATCCATTTGGAAGTTACAACTAACTTCCCTTCTGGTCTTGGGACAACATCCCAAACATCATTTTTCATGATCGATTGGTACTCTTCAATCATAGCATCCTTCCATTCTTTTCGTTCTGCCGCTTCTTCATAATTGGAAGGTTCTTCATCGATGAAATCTCATAATAATTCTACATATCCAGAGCAGGATCTAGTCCTCTTTATTTCTCTGTGATTTTCTTCTGGAACCCCATATCTTTCCACACCTTGGATAGCTTCTCATACCCAAGCAGGTTTCCTCTTGTGAGGATTCTTCTCCTGAGGTGGATCTATAGGTCTTTATGGTTCTTCAAATTCTAGATCTTCATTAGAGGAAATTTCAATTTAAAATGGGCCTTCCAAAAATAATACAAATTCCATGTCATCATGTATTTTCCAATCAAAATGCTTTAAAATTCAAAAAGGAAGCACCTCTTAAACAATTTTTTAATATAAATTTGAGGATAGGTATCATAAAAAGAACTACTTTTTTTGCTCGTATTTTCAACATATCTCCCTATGTTTTTACTCAAATTTTGCTCAAGAGATCTTGTTGGATGCAGAATTAAATTCCGCATCCAACGAGTACCCACTCGACATACTTTTGACCTGCCCCGCTACCCCAAAAACAAGAAATACCTGAAAAGATGTGATGATGATGTCATCATCACGTTTTTTCAGATATTTCTTGTTTTTCGGGTAGAGGGTCCCATCAAAAGTATGCCAAGTGGGTACTCATTGGATGCAGAATTTAATTCCGCATCCAGTGAGCTCTCTCGATCGAAATTTAGGTAAACACACAAAGATAGAAGTTGAAAATATGAATTAAAAAGTAGTTTTTCCTTTTCTTCCTCGAAAATTAATAAATATTATTTTATTATTTTAACTATTATTTTTATTAATTTTCCTTAGGAGGCCCATTTTGAGTTGAAATTTCCTCTAATGCTTCTTGAGTTTCTTCATTCATGGTTGTATCATGAATTCTGTGTGCTTCTGCTTCTTCATGTTCTTCAGTAGGTTTCTTTCTGGATTTGTTGTAAGTTGTGTCTTCATCAAATGTCACATCCCTGCTGATGTCGATCTTCTTGAATCATGGGAAGTATATTCTATAAGCCTTCGAGCTTTCAGAGTATCCCACAAATATACCCTTCTTTCCTGAAGGATCTAGTTTGTTCTCTTCTCTTTTGGAATGTGTATGTACACAGGACAACTGAATATTCTGAGATGGATGAATTCTGGTTTCTTGTTGGAGAAGACTTCTTCAGGAGTCTTGTTCTTGAGTACTCTGTGTGGAGTACGGTTCTGTACATACACCGTTGTTCTGGCAACCTCTGCCCATAGATGCATGGGAAAATATTGGTCATGAATCATAGTTCTTCCTTTCTGCAATCCCATTCTATTGTGGATTGTATGGAGTGGACAACTCCCTCTTAATCCTCGAGTCTTTGCATAACTATTTGAATTCATTTGATATGAATTCTTCGCCATTTTTTGATCGAAAGGTTTTGATCTTCTTTTCTAGGTGGTTCTCGATCAAGGCTTTGAATTCCTTGAACTTGATGAATACTTCATCTTTGTTCTTCATGAAGTAAATCCATGTCTTCCTAGAAAAGTCATCAACAAAGGAAACATAGTATACATACCCACTTAATGAACTTGATGACATTGGTTCGCAGACATCGGAGTGGATGATTTCCAAGATTCATTTTTCTTTGCTTTCGCTACTTGGAAATTTCTTCTTCGTGTTCTTTCCTTTCGCACATCCTTTGCAGACCCCATCATGTTTTGCTTGAATTTCTGGAAGACCTTCAACAACTTTGCTTGCAAGTGGTAGTGCTCTGTAATGCACATGTGCAAGCCTTTTGTGCCAAAGCTCATTTGTCTCTACTGTGTCATGGACCAAGGCTTGTTCTGGATGCCCCTTCAATTTATACAATCCTCCTTCTTGTTCTTGAATCACTACTGCATCATCAATAGTCTTTCCTTTTGGCCACATGATGACTTGACCATCTATAAATGCAACCCTCAATCCTTTTGCATCTAATGCAGATATGGAGAGAAGGTTCTTCTTTAGTCTTTACAAATAATACTTCCTTCATTGTCATATACTTACCAGAGTCTAGCTTATAGGAGGATTCCCCACTACCTTTTATTGGATATTGGTAGTCATCTCCGAGCTTCACCTTGTGAGGTGATTCATGTTCTGATAGTCTCACAAAGGATTCCTTGAATCATGTCATATGCTTGGAAGCCCCACTGTCTATAAGCCAATCATTGCTTCCATGTGTGATATTTCTCGTGAGAGCAGAAATCAAAACATATTCTTCATCACTTGAAGAATCTTCACTTTCATATTTGGTCTTCTTTGTGGAAGGTTCATCATCCTCTGCAGCATGAGCATGATGTCTTCTCTTGTTTTTTTTCTTCTTGTGAAGGTTTCTTTTGCTTTTAGGACAATCTCTTGCAAAGTGTCCTATTTCATCACAAGTATAATATCTGAGTTGAGATTTCTTGTGGTAAGAGTGCTTACCTTTAGAATGATGATGATGATGGTCCCTTCTGGATTTCTTGGATTGAACTGCGAGAGCTTGATCTTCACTTCCCATCTTCTCTTCTCGAGCTACTATCCGAGCTTCTTCTTGTGAACATTCTTCCCAAATTCTGCTGAACTTGACTAACTTCTTTCTGGAACAGATCCCTTGAATGAAAGAGTCCCATGTCCTAGGGAGACCATTCAAGGTGGTCATTACAATCACTGCATTTTCCACTTCTTCATCTACTGCTTCCAGTTGTTCCTTGATCTGAGAAACTCTAGTGAATTAAGACTGGATGGTATCTGCATTCTGAATCTTCACATTCATTAGTTGGTTTCTCAGAGTCATCTTCCAGTTTATGTTCTTCCCTTCAAACAATTTGGTTAGGGCATCAAACATAGCTTTAGGTGTCTTTAGGGAGGACACTTGTGGTATGAGGTGATCCTTGATTGAATCAGCAATAATCCTCTTTTACACAACCAACTTCTTCTTATGTAAGGCCTTAGCCTCATCTCCCTCTAGAACTGGAACCTCCTCACTGATATAGGAGTCCAACTCATTTTCTTCCAGGACCAAGGAGATCCTATACTTCCAGGCTCAGAAGCTATCAGCTCCCTCAAGATTTTCATCAAGATTGGTATGATGAGACATCTTAACTGAGAACCTAAAATGGAAATACAAAATATTTAGATCTTACCAGGTCAAGATGTCGGATCTGGATTTGGAGCTGAAATTCTACAGTGCTAGTTTAGGAGCAGATTAGGGTTTTGCTTTTCCAAAGTTCTGTCCAACCAAATGCTTTGATCTTGAACCCTAACTTCGATTTTGAGGAGGAGATCAATCCAGGCCTGGGCTCACTAAAAAATTCCACTTCTGTGAAAATTCCTAATTTTCGGCAGCAGTGTCGGGTCCAAAATTGAAAAACCTCAGAATTGGATTCTGCTTCGACAGAAAGATGTGCCCCAGGGAGGAGAGTTATTCCAACCTTATTTTGCTGAAAATATGTGGAGAGAGGTCCACAAAGTAGGAAGCCCTAGTTACCACAGCTGCACAGTGTCTTTTTCTCAGGTTAGCTCTAATACCATGTTAGATTTTTAACATTAAGCTAGCATAACATTAGGGTCTTTAACTGAGATAACAACATGCACAACAATCAAACAGAAGAGACAATGAACACAATGTTTTTCCTCGGGGAAACCATAAATGGATAAAACCCCGCAACTTCCTCAGAGATAGAATTGGCACCAAAAGTAAAACCCCGAAACAATAAGATGATCTCCCGACAGCAGTAACCTCTTTCTTCCTTGCCCTAGTGTCTTTCTCTTCCTCAGCTATGTGCTACAACTGAGTGTGAGTGAGTGTGTGATAAATAGAGAGGATAGCTCTCTATTTATACTAATTCCCAACTTAAATAAACCCAACTAGGGCTGACTTCACTAGGTGAGTCTAATAACCCTAGTGCCCTAGAACTGCGGGGACTTTAACCATTAGACAATAGGAGGGTTACCCAATTTGACTTGACATGACTTGTTTATATTATAGATACTCCTGATAGGAACATCGGGGCATGACATGACTCAAGTACATTACAATACATCCAAGAATAAACATCGGGTTACAATACATAAGAACTATAAGTTAATACATTTTAAAGTTACAATTACATCAACACAGCCTTCCTTACACTGTCCCTCTCTCCTGGTAACACTGTTATACCACGGGGTATAAATAAGGGATGCATTGCCTCTAGCAGTAACAAGCCTCTATAGTGGCTTTTCATTCTTGTACTCCTCACCTCCCATGAGGAGGGTTCTCATGCAGGAAATACGGTGGGGTGTGTCTTCGACCTCCTCACCGCCTAAAAAAAAGTTGGCGGATGGGGTGCATGAAAGTAGTGATGAATAATTTGGACCCCTGATGCTCCAGTATGAGCATTCACTCCAACAGAGCGCTGCTAGTGACTATCATCATGTGCCGAGGCTTTGGAGGTAGTGATTGTATCCTGGGGTTTTGGAGGGACACCCATGGGACATGAAAGCCCAAGCACCGCGTAGCTGGAGGTATGGCTATCTAAAAACAGGTGGATCTCCTAAACTGTTGGATGTCCCTTCCTCGATGGTTGATGCTCCCTTAGTGTAAAAAAATAGGGTGATAAATGAGTGTGGAATCAAGCTCGCCAACCAAAAACACACCCAGACTAACAATTTTCTCAAACAAGATCGCCATTGCAGATTTCTCAGAATTCTCGGAACCTCTAGGAGAACGATATCTCGAGTTTGCTTTTACACGGGCTCACTTATGCACCTTAATGGCTCTGAAAGGTGGTGTTTATATAGGATTGGGAAACTAGACACGGGGACGACCCATCAGCATCCTCGCACACTTCATCATTGAGTAGCCCGATGATGGCACAAGCGAACACGTGAGCCTAGGATTTCCTTTCCCACTGGAGATCTAGTCACGCCACCTTATCCGCTGAGGCATTTCATTATTGGTTGCGCAAAATACTCTTGGCGTTATCTTTCCTTTCTGACCATACGCTTTAGGTCATATGGACTGGACGTTCTCTTTCCCTTTTGTTCCTGTTGACAACAATATCAAAATAGTTCCCGTCTATCACGTCTTCCTTGCTTCATGTGGAGATCATATTCGTTGTTCTATATCTTAGATCTTCACGATATCCTTCTAATTCCACATGCCATCCATATGACGAATATTTGGTTTTGGGCGAGTTGGCTCTGCTGTGGGGATGGTTTTCACTTGTAGGAATGTCACAAATGGTGTCGGGGAACTCAATTACCTGTCGAGAGGACAAATCATACGTGAGGGCGTCCTTTTCGTCTTTAAATTGACTTTAACGCAGCCTCTACAGATCTAAAATGTTCTAAACCGTTTGATATGAGATCCCTCCATATCCATCGTCCACGTGTACATAAACATAATGTTTCTCTAGCTTATGGGGCCACTTATCTCATGCTAGTCCCATCAGTGAAGCCGCTACCCACCATAGATCTTGTCTTGATGAGATATGGACCATCGGATGATGAGCTACCTTAACCTATTTCACGAATCAGGAGATAGAAAACCCAACGAGCACTTTGATCCAGCAAAATCGATCTCGGTCGTCGATCTTCCTCCTGCAGATCATGACCTTTGGATCCTGGGGTTTCTTTAGCATCGTTTCATGGAAACACAAAGGATGTTTTGGTCATGAATGTGGTTTTCGTGAAAATAATCTCGGCCCTCAATCTGGCCTGCCTTTAGATCTTCATCGTAGAAAACACTCTCCTCTTTAACATGATATTTCCCACCTTCTTTAACATGATAGAAAACTATGATTTTGAGGATGCGGTCGGTCTATCCTACCTTCTCGCCATTGACCACTGAGTGAAAATCAGTGATAACAGGAGAAACAAGACCAAGGACTTTAATCTTTTCCATCTCTCAAGGTACATTGTTTCATATAATTTTATCATCACTGTATAAGGAGAATATCCAAACTGGATGATGTGATCCTATGGTCCTCAATACTGCTCCTAAGGGTTAGGTGCTAGAGACATCATAAAGGGGTGGTTAGTCCCTTGAGAAACAACCTAGCAATGACCGATTAGGAGAGAGGACATCACACATCATCATCTTGGTATATGTCTCTAGGGTATTCTAGTCTGGGACCAAACAGTTTCTTGGATACAATGTCCAAGAAGTTCTTGCAAGTTTAGACAAAGACTTCCTAGTCTGGGACCAGGAAGATTCTTGGTCTGGGACCAAGCATTTCTTGCAGGAGCATTCTTGGTTAGTTAACCAGGTGAATATTGGTCAAAATATAGGTAACTCTATTGATCTTGTTGATGATGATATGCCAGAGTCGGAGTCATTTACAGATGATGATGAGAAGTAAGAATCTACTCATGCACCTTTTCTTGAGTAGGAATCACATCATGAACCTTCTATTCAAATAGGAACGTGACTCTTTGACATATTGACATCCTCATCATAGAGATAAGAGGGGCTAATCCAAGATTCGAAATTATTGGTATGGTGGTAGTGATTCATACCAATCTTTGCAGAAGAGGTGTAAGAGATATAATATTGGACCTATACTGACTACCAGGATTTATTGTGGTTGGACTAATGATTGGTCATAGTAGCATTTGAACCGATGCTAGAGGACTTAATACAGATTTGTATCATTGACTATACACTCTTATATTTATCCTCTTTATTACTCTTTTATATTGATGTTATAAGAACTACTCTTACTTACTTTATAAACCATAGGATAGAGGCTAACCAACATACTTTAATTTACTGGCCCTTGAAGATTATGTCATTGCCCTCGAAGAAGAGGAAGGAATGAGACTGCCCTTTACTCAATCAATATCCAACACTGATGTTAATTCTCTAGATCTAAGCTTGAGGATATGAACACTTTAAAACTACTAAGTTGACCAAGATTCACCTAGTTAACTAACCAAGAATTCTCTTGTAGGACCTGCTTGGTCCCAAACCATGAAGTCTTTGTCTCAACTTGCAAGATCTTCTTGGACATTATGTCTAGGAAACTGTTTGGTCCCAGACTAGAATACCCTAGAGAAATATAGGGGCACTAACCATATGTTAGGGACTTTTCCAAGGCATCAACTTGCTTGGTCCCAGATCAATAACCCCAGAAGTCTATTGGCGGGCCTAGGGTACCTTCTAAGGTCCTACTATGCCCTAATTAACTGACTAGGGTACCATCCTCCTTGAGAATGGGCCTCGCAGTTGCACTATCTTTAACAATATGATCATACCAAGAAAAAATTATTCGTCGTCACATATATAGAGAAGCTAAGGGATCTCTTATCATACACAACTATTGCAATATATTATTCTAATAAAAATGGAACATATATGATTTTATAATGTAACCAATAATAATAGTGAACTATAAAAAATCTAAGGTTTTACTATAGAAAAATATTCAGCATGCTCTCTATGAAAGAATAAATAAAACAAATAAAAGTATATGGAAAAATAAATAGAACTAAACGTATTGATTTTTTATTATTTCAACAAATAAACACATTCTTTGCCTAACCTCAATACATGTGTTATTGCAGAACTTTTTTTTCTCCCAAAGAACAACTGGGTGATTCCATGAAGGTGGGTAACACTTTTTGGCCAAATTTGGTGATGAAAACCTACTTTTTCACTCATGTGCTAGATAGAAGCCCTCAAAACGCATATATGCCATGTGAATTTCGACTTGCAGTAATAAAACAAATTGTAGAATATTATGTTGCCTTCCCAATGATATTTTTTTTAAAATATTCCAGTATCATTTAATGTGTGAAATTTTGCATTTAATGAACAATATGACCTTTAAAATTTGAAGAAGTTAATAAGTGGCTCATTTCCATCCCCAATTATTCAATCTTACATTAATAATTTAAAAATATATATATATGACCATGATCTACACAAAATGTATTATGGTCTGCATATTTTTTTGATAATTTATTTCTCAATAGACAATATTTATTATTTTTCGAAAGTGACCACATATGATTTCAACATCATTTTATACAAATGTGTGTCCATCCCATATTTTTTTTCATTGTTTTAAAAAATTGAAAAACCAAAAATACCCTTTTGAAGACGACGCATCGATGTGTATTTTTTACCCTACAAATTTTTCTTTGAGCTGCTTCAAAGTTGTTGTCAGGTTTTCTATCTGTAAGTTTTAGAACTAATTAAAAAAAAACCGTATGAATGTCAAAACGCATGCATGATACCTCAATGGATAGAGGATTCAGTGATGAATCTATCAGTATGAACTCTGCTCAGTTGTGTGCCATGAATGGCAATGCTTACACTCCTAGAAGACACAAAGAAACATTGATTTTCCCGTAAGAGGGATGAATTTCTGTTTTTCAGGCCCTCGATCGAGCTAATACCTTGATCGAGGTTTTAACCAAAGCTCGATCGAGGGTTTGTTAAACCCTCGATCGAGGGTTTGTTAAACCCTCGATCGAGGGTTTGTTAAACCCTCAATCGAGAAAATTATAAATAGCTCGATCGAGCTCTAGCTTTTGTTAAAAAATCTTACAAAAGTGGTCGGGAATGAAGTTAAGCATTGATGGCATTAATGTCATTTCAAATTCCTTTCTAACACCATTTCCCACCCAAATTCCTAAAAAATTCTATATAAACATAAGACATAAACATACTAATTTTATCATTCACAATTGGTTAACCAATTTGAAACAATGCTTGTGTTCTAATGCAAATTTAGCATTGTGTATTGTGTATTGTGTTTACATATTGTTGTAGGTGTGAATTTGGATTGTTGATCTTGATCACAATGGGAAGCAAAAAGTGTCGAAGTAAAATATCTAGTAGGAATCAAATCAACACCGAAGAAATAAGAGAGAAAGATAGAGAAAGAAAGAGGAAAAAAAGAGCAATCTTGAGAGGAGAAGAAGTTACAAATCAAGCTATGATGGGAGAATCAAATGCCATTGCTAACAATATTGGTATAATTTAAAAGTTATGCAATTTCATATTCATAATTATAATTTTTTTTCCTAGTGATATAGTTCATATAATTTCATATTGCATAATATATTTAATTTCATAGTGTTCTAGTTCATAATTTATATATATGTGTGTGTGTGTGTGTGTGTGTGTGTGTGTGTGTGTGTTAAATTGTGTAGAATGTAAATATAATTTTGTAAATAATTCATAAACTTATATAAACTGTATGTGCATCTTTGAATTCATATATATGTATTCATAATTGTATGTAAATTGTATAATTTCATATTCATATAATTTTATAAATTGCATATTCATATATTTAATTTCATAGTGAACTCTAGTTCATAATTTTTATATATACATGTACATGTTAAATCAAGTTTAGAATTTATTATAATTTTGTAATTAATTCATAAAGCTATATGTACATTGTATGTGCATGTATGAATATATATATATGTATTTATAATTGTAATTAAATTGTATAATTTAGTATTTACATATTCATATAATTTCATATTGTATAATATAGACTCACATATATATAATTTTTATGTAAAAAATTACAAAGATTGTTCTCAATGGGAGTTGATTGCACTGGTCATCATCGATTTTAATATTCAATTTTAATTTCATATTCATGTATATGAACATTTTCATAGTGTTCAAATTACAATTTTGCATGTTACATTAAATAATAATGACGATCTCTAATTACATTAAACAATTACAATTTTAATTTTAAACATGTACAATTTTAATTTCATATTCACATGTATATGAACATTTTCATAGTGTTCAAATTACAATTTTACATTACATTACATAACATATTCAAGCAAAGAGGTATATATAATATTAGATGTATATAAGAGTATTTTTTGTACTCCAGTGCAGAAGGAGGTGGATCTAAGTAGCCTTCATCATAAGGAAGAGAAGGAGATGACACAACTCTTCCATATCAACATCCATATCATGATGACCAAGGTTGACGCTCTATTGGATTCTACTTCACAATAAAATCTCATAAAAGCACATTAATATGCATGAATGATTTAACAATGTTCTCAAAGAAACACATAGACCATGTCAATAAGATATTGCGTAGTTAATATAAACAAAAATCAATTTCCTTATGTAACATATTAACTCTAGTAGAAGAAGATTGAAACACTTGTCAATATGTTGATCATTAGTCCGAAAATGTAATTTTCCTCCATATTGAGTCTATTAACAATCAATTTATCCTTCCATGTCTTGAATGTGCATCATAAATTCAGTAACATATTGTCCTTCCTTCATGTTCAATGTGTAGGACTACTTCCTAAGGTCATTCTTTTCAAAACTGCATGCTTTATATCAAGGAGACAATAATAAGAGGAAGGAAATATAACAAAGGAGAATTCAATATGGAAACCATATTAATTATGAAATTTTGTATCTACGGTAAGCATTTAAAAATATGACAGATTAAGATATAAGAGGCCACCATTGATTAAGACCTACAAGGTCAAGCAAGGAAAAACTTAGAACACTATTTTGAGTTGGTGTGGGTTTGCTTGGGGCATATTTGGCCTAATTTATACAAGTAGATGGTTTATGTATGGAAGAAAAGTTGGATGGCACCAGGAATCCCTTCTATGAAGTCTTCAACAACAATATATGCCCTCATTCTGCCACATACAATGTGTTCATTGTTTGTTTTTTTAAGGAAGGCATGCTCGAAGACTTTAACTCGCAAAGTAGATCTTGGGTGCATTCTGAAAAATATATAAGAAAAAATTATTCTAATTGTATAAACTGATAAGATTTCAACATCCTAGTTGAAACCAAATAGACCTATGAGACTATAACATCAACCAAGTGAATCAAGGGTATTAATATAAACTTGAACATAATTGTATTCTAGTATATGAAAATGATGATAATTACATTACAATTACAATTACAATTAAATTACGATTTTACAATTACAATTACATTACATTGCAATCTTGTACAAATGACTAGGAATCATACTTAATAACCTAGTTTACTTAATAACATCCGAATTGGGACATAAGTCTCATCCACAACAACTGTGGGAAGTACTTGGGCTTTTCCATAAAACTCATTATGAGGAATACCACAAGAAACTTGAAGTAGCCGGCCAATGAGAGGACTTGCCAAGCGAAAAGGGCAACTACCCCTACCAGATTGACTAGATTCCCACCTGTGAGGAATACCAAAGAGTTGTCATTTGTGGCCAAGTGGTTAGTAGTTTTACCTGCGCTGTGAAGTGATGGGTATTGCCCCAATACTCAATCTTGAGACAACCTTGGTGGCCGAGTGACTACCTTTTAACCATTAGGAAGCCGATTTAAACCAAGGTCCATATTCATCTCCAATTACTACTACAACCACCATTGTTTGCATTTATTTGTTAATTTGTTAACAAGCAATGGCAATATGATAAAATTAGAATAAAATGTTATTCAAGCTTATATAATTTATTTGCTAATTTTTTAACTAACAATGGCAATATGATAAGTAAAATAAAATGTTATTCTTGAGCTTGCATTTATTTGTATTTATTCTTGAGCTTGTAAATTTATTTTTGAGTCTTTATTTGTTTATTGCTAGATCTTGGCCAGTAATCACAAGATCGTGCACCCTCTGATTTCTCAAGAGTAATTGGGAGCTTTAATGATGCTAGAATGGATACTAATTGTTTAAGAGGGTTGGATGATGCCACTCAAGAAGAGTTTGGGAACCCGACCCCTGATCGGACAATCAAAGAGCATGTTAGTAAGATAACCAAGTTGTACTTTGAACAACAATCGATGATTACACAAGCTCAAATCCTACATGGATTGATAAAACACAAAAAATTGAAACGTGCCACAAAGTTGTTGGGTTATAAGGATGTTAAAAATAAAAATGCATGTGAGAATGTAACAAAAAATGTAACAACTACATTATATGCGTTTGGAAAGTCAAGAAAAATTGATATCAGCGTTGCTTGTAGGGCAATTACAAGTGCTATTCACGGGGGGGAGGGGG
>LPNX010987319.1:156941-234305 GCA_001517045.1 Pseudotsuga menziesii
CTATATTAAGGGGCCAATGGGGGTTTAATTATGTTATATGGCAATACCAATATTTAGGGTATATTTTATTATGTTTCATGTAAAAGTGATGGAGGGGGCAAAGAGAAAATCAAGGGACAAGGGCACGAGGTACTGATTTTTATGGACAAGGGATACTTAATCAAGATGCAGGATGGTTGATGCTAGTGCTGTATTGAAGGGTTTTCATGTTTCTCACGTGCTTAGTTGATTACTGGATCTTCAATTTGTTAATGGAATTGAGGTAATAACCAATGACACATATATAAGGAACCATAACAATGAAGTCAATTAGATGAGATAAGTGAGATGCAATGGACCAAAATCATACACTAAATTAAAGTTTTAATATAATGTCTTCATTTAAAAAATTTAGCAAACACACACACATATATGTTATAATCTTCCTTACTTAGATTGCTTACTTACAATTGTATATTAATATTCTATGTT
Organism: Pseudotsuga menziesii; assembly: GCA_001517045.1. Classification (NCBI taxonomy): domain Eukaryota; kingdom Viridiplantae; phylum Streptophyta; class Pinopsida; order Pinales; family Pinaceae; genus Pseudotsuga; species Pseudotsuga menziesii. The sequence continues at coordinate 157,413 of LPNX010987319.1, forward strand.
ATATATTTTATATACATAAAATGTTATATACAAAATTCTTTTTCTCTCCATATTATGTTTTTAATATAGTTTGTTTATTAAAGTTTGTTAAACACTTACACATGTATGTGTATAAATGTGAATTCTCTTTTTATTTATTAAAAGAATTAAATTACTTTTTTCACATTAATTTAATATTAAAGTAAAATCTTTGTGCAACTACATAAATTATTAAACATGTAAATTATATATATATATAATTTCTTGGAAACAATCCTTCGTATATGAGTCCATTCATGATTTATGATTATGACCACTAAGACCGAGACCCTTTAATGATCATTTTTAAAGCTTGGCTAGATCATTGGATTGATAAACATTATAGCCATGCAAATTATGTATGCATAATACTATGTCGCTTTTATGAATTATATAAACTTTTATAATGTAAGTACTAGTAATAAAGTTCTCTTAAAGTTTGGTGAGGCATGAAATGAATTTTGGCGCTCATTGGATTTCGTGGGTTTCCTCCGTGATTTAGGATTTTAATATCTCGTACACAATTATTGTAAATAGATAGTAGAATTGATGGAAACCCCGACCTACTAGCCAACGTTGTGGCATGCTAGATATCCAACTATGAGAATTCATACTCCACATTAATTTATTTTTGGCTCTCGTGAAAGATTGCACTGCAAACCACATCTTAGGACTTTCTAGCATTTGTTCAATGAGCATGGAGAGTTCTTCCCCTACGAAGGTTTCACTATGGGAAGGAACTGTGTTGCATCTCTCATCACTTGTGTATTTTGTTTGAGGTAACTCTATGAATAATCTGTTGAGAGTCTATGTACCAAATTCTTGTGCGAAGACATTTGATGCTTGTCAAAAATGCTGGCTTGATACTTTATCTACTCACAACGTCCAACTTTAGTAAGCTTTCTCTATACTTTATTTTACAGTCAAAATCTTTTAGGTTTTCTATTAACTCTCAGGATATAGATATTTAAACTCCATTGACTCATATTATCATTCCTTCTCATAGGATACTCATTAGATAAATTCTAACTTCATTGTATGCTATTCGGAGTTTCTTTACCTTGTTATGGTAAGATTTTATTATGTAACACTGAGTTACATTTTCTTAATAGAAATTTCATTTATGTATTCAAGACATTAGTAATCCATATTCTCTAGTGCATGCAAATGGTTACTTATGTGCATGCACATGGTTACTCATCTCCTAGGTTGACTTGACATCAACCAATTTGGGAATTCTTCTTCATGTATATTTCTTATAAAGATTATACCTTCAGTATTCTGTTATGCAAGTTGGGTTAAGAGTTGACTTGAATAGCGACCTATATCGAATATCTATATATTCGACTTCCATAAGGTTAATGTTTAAATCTTGCGTCCGTTTTGCCAATGGGATGAACATGGTTTGGATGATTCTTGGGTTTGGTGTTTTTCTTTTAATCTTGTTTATATATTACATATAATATACTATCAACAAACTCATTGCTCAAATGTTTTGATACGCAAGATTTGCAGAGTTTGGGGTCATCCATGGCTTCCTTAGCTTTTTTCAACAGACTCCAACAATTGGGTATATTTGTTGTTTCATTAACAAGCCACTCATGCCGCAAGTATACTTTTGGTAGGAAAAACATTCAAGTTCTTCTCTATAACAATTATATATATGCATAATACTTATTTAGAAACACCATATTAACTCATTTTATTTGGTTGATGCAACATATATTTCCACCTAGGTATGCTGGGAATATCTCTATATCGAATTGGGTGAACCTCCAGGAATGTTGAACATTTGGCTCTGTCCATTTCATGAAAAGGTTTATTTCTCATTCTTCAATTTCGATCGAGGGTTTCGCACTTAGATTTTGTTAGTGTTCTCTATTGTAAAAATATTGTATACGAAACCTAATAATACACATTTGGTTTTTATTAATAGTCACGCCCTTTGCGGCTTTAATGCTGATTATTATTTTCTTCCCTTGTCTTTGTTCATGATTATATATGCATGAATTTTTTTCTATAGAGCTCAACCCTTTGGATATTCAACTTAGACTTGGTAGTTGATTTATTAATGTAAAGGAATAGACTGTATTGTTTAAAAACACTTCCCTTTCTTGGGTCATCGAACCTAGAGTTTGTTTTATTCATTTACTGTATTAAAAATTGTTTCGATTTAATTTTAACACATTCAACCATAAATTGAGAGCATGAAAATTAATTGACAATAATTTGAATACATTCAATCTAAGATAAAATGTTAGAAAACTCCAACACAAATGGTTATGCTTAGTATTTTATTTCTAGAAATTATAAAAGTTTATGGCTGTCTAGGCTATTAGCAATTCACTAAATCTAAATTTGTTCAAAATTCAGCCTCAACCCTTTCACCCTTCAGGACCCATAATTTGTTTTCTTGTTGTATGTAGGAAATAGTGGGTAAATGTCTATAGAATTGGTTGGTCATGCCCTCCTTTAGTGCTTGTACCGTCCTAACTTGAACATAGGAATGCACACTCTAGTACTGAGTTAAAATAGATCTTTATTTTCGAAAAATTCAATACGAATATGCGGCTTATTGCTCCTTGTCAATTAACTTTTAAGCCTTCATTCCTTATTTGGTTCATCATTGATTTATGGGTTCATCTCAGGGTTAGACTAGAAGAAATTGCAATCTTCAATTGATGTGTCGAAAACATCAATTTGACAAATCATTTTCTCATTTCTCATGATTATGTATGAGATGTGCACATGATAACCAATGATGATCTTCTCATTTTACATTTTTAAGGAAATCTAAATATGGTATGTCAATATATCTTCCTTCTACAAATGGTTATACATAGTCTTAACTAAGTACACAAGCTGCAGATAACAAAAAAACAATTTGGCATTGAATTTACATAGGATATGTTCTCTTGTCACTACTCCAAAGAGATAGAAAATAACAGTATATTGAGTTGACAATACAAAAGTAGCATTATGTCCAAATGGGTTGTTTTTATGCAGCAATTCCTTTTATTATTTGACCAAAAAAATAATGGATTTCAACATGGAAGATGGGACTTTCATTTTTGCATAGTTGTCATTGTTGGTCGAAGACCTTGCTTGTAGGTTGCCATTTTTGTTGGTAGGTGGTGATAAAGTTCAAGTGAGATAGCGAATTTTGAATTAGATAATATATAGGAATTGCATAAAGGTGTAGTCATGCAAGTGGTAAGAGATTTGTAGAATGTGGTTGAGAAAAAATAGGCTTAGATATTTGAAGAAGTCAAGTATACTGTACGCCTCCACATTTCTTTATATTGAAAATTGCAAAAAATTCCTTTAACTTAAGTTTCTTTTGTTGAGGTAGAAAAATGTAAATAATTCTTCTATTGGGTTCATTTAGTTTTTCTATTGATATCTTCAAATTTCTTTAAAAAAGATGGAGCATTTAGTAGTCTAATGAAGTCTAGGTCATAGAAAGGGATTGTTAACTCTTTAGTAGTATTTATGCATAAATTAAAGTTTTGGTGTAAATTTATGTTATTTTTTCGTTGCCTCCTTATTTTTGGATTTGATTTTTATGTGAGTAAACTAGCATTCAAAAAATTAATTTAGATTTTCCAATCCTTGCATTGATAGGTCCACCGTCTGTCATTTTACAATAAGATGAACTCAAAAATCAATCTTGAACCAAGGGCCCAAATCCAAAGTAGGGTTCATTGGAGCTCTTAATATATAGATGAATTGCAGATGGATGAAAACTGACCTTCTATCAACTTTATGTCTTGCGCCCAACGGCTTGGGGTCTACCACCAATGAAGAATGGAATTGTGTCAGTTTGGCGTCTACCCTGGACGAACAATGGAGTTGTGTTTTCCTGGTTATAATTGATATGTCAGATTACCCAAATGAATCATTACTTTATCTCCTCTGTAACGTCTTGTTCAATAATCCTTACATCCCATGTTTCCCCCTCGAACTACTTTAAATCCATTATAAATATGTTTAGTTGAAGTTACGTCTTCAATAATATTTCTATCTCATGTTTCCCTCTCAAACTACTTTAAGTCCATTATATTATAAATATGTTTACTTTAAGTCCATTATAAATATGTTTAGCTGAAGTTTTTATTTGAGAAAAGGTATTTTAAGTAGCATTTTCCAAATCACAATGTGGTTATATTGAAATAAAGCATCAGTTTCCCATCTTAATAAAGAAGGACCATGATTAAAAATTATGTTTCTGTTAAACATATTGAGATTGCTTTTAAATACACGTTTTATATGAGAAAAATATCTTTTCAAATACGTCCCTTTGTGAAATCTAAAGCTTTTAGTATTGAAATTATTTACCAATGCATTAATTTAGATGAAGAGGATCGCAAGTTCTAATTTGGGGAAGGGAAATAGAAGATGGAACTTTTCATAAATCTTCTTTGTAGAGGTTTTATCATAATAATGTTTTTTTTATTAGAAAGTTTTAATAAAAGACTTTTTTAAAACATATAAATATGAATAAGAAAGACTCATTCTTTAATTTAGATATGGAGCATCAATACATTAACTCAATGATGAATGATGAAGTATGAGGGATGAAAAATATGGACAATTTCAGTATTATTGGTTATTGGTTATAATTATGGACACTTCAAACTAGTATAACTTAAGTTCATTTTAATACTTTAAATATTAAATACTTATATTTCTTCTATATATGTGTGGGGAAAATATCATATGGTTGATTCTAAAAACATTCAAAAATAAATAATCTCCAGGCCAATTGAGTTTCGACATCTCTATAAGTTCACCAAGTTTTTCCATGCCACTCTTTGTAAGTCTCATTTTTCTTCATGCTTCATTTATTTGACATGTTATTGACCATCCCGACACATGAATATACCTAAATTTGATATATTTAACCTTAACTTATCTTGAATATTCATCTAAGATTGATTCTACTGCTATCCCCCATTCTTTCAAGTCCACAAAGTTATCCCATCCCTTGAAGTCTACAAAGTTCTCACATCCCTCTTATATGAGTCTCACTTCTATTTTTATGTTATTTTTTAATATGTTATTTGTTACTTTGGTAGATGAATGTACCTAAATAGGATATATTTCACCTTTACTTTTCTAGAAACTTGACAAAGGGTAGGGTTTAGCTAAATGGGTTGTTCTACTTCCTACAAAGATAACCACAAGATTATATCCAAGGTAAACCATTATAGAAAGTAAGGATTGAATTTGGAGATCCACTTTACCCTGCCAATTATGATATACCATCATCAAGCTACCATCTAGGTTAGATGTACTTCAATAAGTATGAGTTCTATTTTATGTCACTCCAATAGTATATGTTTGTTCAAAATGTGAAGGTTTGAAAATGAAACCTCAATTTCACAGTATCCCATTATGTCTATTTCGTTAGCCTAAATGGATAGCCTTGTACCCACCCACCATTGTTAAGGATCAACTATTTTTTTATAGAAAACCATGCAATTACCATTCCATTGGTAACTTTTTTGTGGAAGATGAAAGCCAAAGAAAATGTTTTTTCTTCTAACCTGTCTATACCAAATCCTTATGTTGAGTCAACTAAGAGTTCTAGTAACCAAAGGGTTGACAATAATACAACCCCAAGCCAAAATTATACTTAAAAGTCCAAATAGAGAGATGCGATGAGAAGAAGGGAATCCAACTATAAACTAAGGTTACTTAGTATATTAGAGGGTAATGGGAACTTCTCACTTCCTCTTAATTAAATGGTAAAGTAACTTAGTACTAAACTTCACATAACCACACAATGATTGGTGTTGACAAAAACATGGGCATTGAGATGCAAGGAGGCTTGAACGTTGAAGAGTGAAATAAATACCTTGTAAATTAGCAAAGGAAGCTTCCAAGAACCCTATAATTACACGGGACTGAACATTAATGAAGAACATTATAGAAATTCACATTAATTCACAAATAAAGCAAGCACAACAAAAATAATATAAGAAAAAAGAGTTGGAGAAGGAATCCATTTATATGGGATCCTTACATGCAATGAGTTCACTTTTGAAAACTTTGCTTTCTACTTCCAAACTCTCTCCATATAACTTTTTATAACGAGTGTGACTTCATCAACTTTGATTTAGGATTGATTTTAATATTTTCAGCTATATTTAATACTTTGCACATTTATCACAAAAATGTCTTTATACCAAAGGAAAATTTCCAAACCTTTGACTATTTAAACTTGATAAATTTATGTGTGAGTTAATTTTTTTCATCCTTTTTTCTTCCAGTAGAGACTTGAATGTTTTTAATATTACTGTAAAGATATTGAAGCAACTTCTACAATTGTATTTGGATTTTTGAAATTATGATAATATTGCAACTATTGCTTTTAACTCTACTCTGTGTTTTATTTTTGTGGTATTACTCTTTTTGTTCCTTAGTGAAGTTATTTAGATACGAGGTTTGATTCTTGGAATAGTAGGAAATACAATATTAGAATTCGATGGCATTGAGATGACTAGGGTGATAGTATTTTGTTCTTTCAAGTAAATGTTATTGATGTGATGTCCATAAGGTTAGTGTTTCCACTTGTTATGAATATCTATGTGGGATTTCACACTTTATCCATAATTGAGGTTTTGTTTGACAGAAGTCACCTTGTAGCTTATGACACTGTTTAGTATGCCTTAATATGTATTTGGTTCCTCGTCAACTCCAATGTTAAGAGATGTAACTAATTCGGTGTTTCAGAGTTGAACAATTGTATTATATTTTTTACTGGAATTATAGTAAAAGATCTAACTCTTCATTTTTAAGGTTGGGGTTTAGGTGGATATTGAGATTCAACCAAACCTTGCTCGACGAAAACCAATAAAAGTGATATCAATCATTCTTGGCTCATTGGAACCAAGAAAAGTTATATTGGTATTTCTTGACTAACTTTCTTTCAAATTTTTGTATTATTTTTTAACATTTTCACATTGCAAGTTAGGAACAGTTGTTAGATTGAGTTCCATTCCAAGTCTTGCATGCAAGGAATCTGTCTTAATATTGTATTGGAACTGACATGAACATAAGTGAAATTTTGAATCCTTATTTACATCCCTTATGTGTTATTGTTACCATGAAATGGGATCATATAAGTTTCACCATCTTTGTATATTTATAACCATTGCATGCTTGAAACTTAACAATTGATATTTTTCCCTCTCTTCTTAAGATGAAAAAAATCTAGATATAACCCATGAAAATGGAACAAAATGTTTATAATTCCCTTGATTGCAAGAATAAATGTAGAGAAAGTGGAAGCAATTCATTGCATATCGTAAATGACCCAAACCCAAGCTATGCACATGATCATATGGTGTTATTGGAAAGTAAGAGGAATTTTTCTATGTTCATTTGGGTTCAAACATTAATGATGTTTGTTTTGATATGAAGGTAGGGAAGTCCATCCACAAAAGGGTTTCAATGTTTCATTTTTATGGAGTTTAATTCATTAAGATTATAGAAAATATGAGCTCTCTATGGCTATACTTGGATTTTCATGATATAAAATTAGTAGATTAGTAGTTTGTGGTGTGAAACATCTACACCTCATATGGTTTAAGTATTGCACTAACTATTGGACTATAAGTATTTTACATTTTTTGTTACATCGATTTCTTGATTGAGTTGCCTTTTACGCATTTTGCCTTCCTCATTGCTATTTCATTGGGTCTTCCACTATCGAATGCTACAAATTGATCCGTCACTTGTGTAATCCTAGTGGGATCATTATTAGCATTATACTATTGTTTTATTTAACATCGTGTTTTCTTATATTAAGATGCATTAGGGATCTTGTTTGTCACAATTTGAAAATATGATATAAAGGGGGTTTTATTAAATGGGTTGAAAAAAATGGATACCTACAATATCTGGTGAAACTAGGGGTTTTCTTAATTGGAAAGGCATATTGAGAGGGGGGTTCAACAATACAATTTTAGGAGGAATTTTCCAATATTTAGTGAAATTATGGATATTCTTTAATATCCTACAAATGATCCTTCTATGTAAAAAGTTCCCTAAGTGAACCCCCCGTGCTGCTATCGTGGCACAAATCACCTCAAGAAATCGAATGGTCACAACAATGTCAAAGATGCTCCACGTTTCAAAAAAAACACTACACAAATACACTAAATTCAGGGTAAATATAGATGAAAATGATGAAGCTATTTGTTGGGATCTTATATGCAGAGAAGCATATAAAGACAGGATGGAAGAGGGCATCAGAGAGAAGGTGATAGAGTATTGGGACAACCATTCTCGTGCTATACCAGATTGAAAACATGTCCTGCGACAACATTTTGGTAGAGGCATTTATAAGGAGCATTGAAAGCATGTTATGGAGATGACATGAGTTTCTTTGTTCAAGGAATTCAAAGAATCAAATCCCGGTGTCCAGATCTCATTTACCGTGTTCAATAAGTTGAAACCGTGGTATATTAGGACGAATACGATTCATGACACTTGTTGTTGTCAATACCACGTTGAATTCTAGTTATACTACAACATATTTATGGATTTTTGTAAAAAACATTGGGATGGTGAACTAGCTCCTCACACAGTGTGGGATTTTATTTCTATGATACTATGCAATAGGAATCCTGAAAACATTAGAGGAAATTTGGGGTCTAAAATGGGCCTTATAAGAAAACGCACCAACAATAAATTTTGTGAGTTGGAATTCAAGAACTAATAGAATTTCAATAAAATGAGTCAACCATAATGGTTGAATTGACATATTTGTCATAAAAGAAAACTACTTTTTTTTGTTCATATTTTCGACATATCTCCCTGTGGGTTTACTCAAATTTCAGGTGGGAGAGCTCGTTGGATGTGGAATTTAATTCCAAATCCAATGAGTACCCACACTGCATACTTTTTATAGACCCCGCTACCCCAAAAACAAGAAATTCCTGAAAAAATGTGATGACAACATCATCATCCTATTTTTTTAGGCATTTCTTGTTTTTGGGGTAGCAAGGTCCATCAAAAGTATGCAGTGTGGATACTCGTTGGATGCGGAATTGAATTCCACATCCAACGAGATATCCCACTTGGAATTTGAGTAAAATCACGGGGAGATATGTCAAAAATATGAACAAAAAAAGTAGTTTTTTCATTCTTCCTCCAAAATTAATAACTATGATTTTATTATTTTAACTATTATTTTATCATTTTCTTTAGGAGGCCCATTTTAGACCTCAAATTTCCTCTAATGTGTGTTTTTCAATAAAAGGTGTGTAGGTGGGAGAAGATGCCATGAATGTGGTGATTTGGCATTGTTCCATAGGAAGTTTCCTATCGATCCGACACACCCTGGATTGTCAGATATGACAATTAAGTGGAAGAGATATGAGTATGTCTCCATGAATCCATCATCTTCTTCACATGTTCCATCTAAGAGGATCGACTTGCTCAAGGATGATATTCCTATTTCAGACTTCATGGACAAGTTTCAAGGTCAAATTTACAAATACATTAAACACTCCCACAGGTCTAGGTTGCAAGCTTTAGAATTTAAGCATTCTTGTGAGGTTTTTGAGCCAGGCACAATCCTATCGGTAGTATACTTTGCCGAGAATTACACATTTTCTCCTCAGAGAGAGATACAAAGTGAGCATTATCACTCCAACCAGTTGTCCATCTTCGTACATGTATTGTATAGACATGCTCAAGCGAGCATTGATGGTAGGGATATCACTCCTAAGTCACGCGATGTGATCAAGGAATATCATTTTTATGTCACTGATGATCGTGAGCATGACACATTGTTTGTTCAACACTGCTTTGGGTTGATTTATGATTCATTCAAAAAGAATGAGGTGTCATTTATAGAAAACTGGATTTGGTTAGATGGGTGTGCAGGGTAGTTCAAATTGGCACGCTCATTTTATTTGTTGAGTTGCCTTCACAAAGAGACGAGAATTCGACACACCTGGAGATTTTTTGAAATAGGGCACGGAAAGGGTGAACATGATGGCGCAGGTGCATGCATGAAACAATCACTTCGAAGGTACCAAACGAGTCATGGTGCATCTCGACTCAAGTGCTCATTAGAAGTAGTTGATTGGTGCATACAAAATTTGGGTCACCAAGGTCATGAACAAGCAAGGTCGGTGCGCAGGTAGGAAAAACCAACAACTTAATTGGAATTTAATAAATGTGTTTGCATTATATATGTATGTGTGTGACGTTTTTTATTTGATGCAAGTTTTTTGGGGATGTTTCCCTTGGTGATGTGAATAGATCCATGCCATGGTATTGTAATACCATACCTGGTACAAGAGAACTGCATTTAGTTCGTAGTAAAGACATGGGCGACATATTTTCCATTGAAACAAGGAAGTATGCATGCTTCTGTGAGTTTTGCATTGATGCCAATGGACTTGGGGTTGATCATTGCGTGAATGATGCATATGTCAAACGATGGAAATATGTCCCTTTTAATCCAAAGGGGCCACATCCGATTCAGACGTGCCAAGAGATACACACTAACGAGGAAGTGGTTTCACTAGATCATGATCGGGTTTCTGACTTGGTTAAGCAAGGTACATGATACTTGATTGAATGTTTAAGTCTCTAGTCTTGTACACACACACACACACACACAAACACACACACACACACACACACACACATATATATATATGTATATATATATAAATATACATATATACACACACACACACACACACACACACACACACACACACACATATATATATATATACATGCGGAAATGTTGAGCATGTGGCATACTTTTTGATGCGGTATACACAAATCAAAAGCAGGTTGGTGCGGCCCTATGTCGACGGAGAGTTCACGTACCAAGTTGGTGACCTAGGTGTGATGGGCCACTTTTTTGAAAAAGTGAGAAGACAAGGTGACTATATTATTTTCAGAGATTTCATGCCTGAATATATATCTTGTCAGTACAATCATTTGGTGGTGGCAGCTCGGATACATCTCATTGAAATGAAGGTGAAGATGTGTGAACCAAAGAGATGGAAGATGTCAGTAGTTGACCATGATCGTATTATGGAGACATGCATTCCTATAACCCATTGGTCGGATGAATGAAGGTTATATGTCACTTTTAATGTTGACATAGTTGACATGCTTTTGAAATGTAGGAAATAAAAATTTCTTCTGAAATATATCATTTGTATTTAAATGTAATTTTTGTAAACATATATATGAGAGTACATGTGCATTCACATATGTACTCTATGTGCATGAACACCTATACCTAGGAATAGACAAGTTGTAAATTGTAAACTTGTAAATTGTAGACAAGTTGTAAATTGTTAGTGACATGCAATCCAAAGAACAACACATACATTTATTGAGCCTCATTAAATCTACTGATTGCAATCGATATTAATTGTAAGTTATGTTAAATTGTAAGTTTTGTTTGATTGACAATTTTGCAAAATTGTAATTTTTTTTACAAATGAAACCAAATTTAAAATTGTAGTTGTAAATTTTTTTGTATATGAAATCAAATTTTACATTGTAGTTGTTATTTGCGTCTAGTAGATCTTACATTGTAAAGTTGTAAATTTTGTAACATTTTAATTGTCAGTTGTGTTCGATTGACAATTTTGCAAACATGTAAACATGTAAACTTTGTAAACATTGTAAATTTTGTAAACTTGTAATTTATTAAATTGCAAAATTGTACAATTTCGTAAGATTGTTCCACATTAATGATCTTGTTAAATACGATTAAGATTACATAAAACATAAAATACTTTTAACTATAACTTCAAATAATTAAAACATTTAACATACCATCATGTTCAAAAAAAAGTTCATATATATATATATATATATATACCGATAATCATCAAGTACAACATAATAATGTCCACAAATAACAGTCTACAAATCACTCCTTCGCCATTGATTAAGAGATCGACCATCATGGCCACCACTGCCAGCTAGACTATGCACATCACGAACAAAATTGTCCAGGTCTGAGAACTGCAGAAGTTAAAACTGTGAACTCTGCAAGTCAATTACATAACACATAATTAAATTATATGTAGAATGTGACAAAATTATATATATATATGAAACATAGCGTCCATGGGGCGTAGCTTGGGTGGTTGGGAGATTTGGTTTTTTCACTCCCCACCCGGGTTTGAATCTCGTAGGGGACATTTGCTCCTTGGGAGCCCTTGCATGTAATGAAATATTAGACTGGTGAGCCATTGATCATGAACCCTCTTGGGGGTAGTTTCCCAAGTTCATGTATACTTTCCAAGCGAGTATAAGAGATATTTTCCAAGGCAGATGTAGCCATGGTGTCAACAGGGCTTCCGTGGTGAACCACCCTGAAGATATATATATATATATATATATATATATATATATATATATATGAAACATATCTATTTATGAACTCGCCTCACTCGAGTGTTAGGTTTGGGAGAATGGGATGTTGAGATGAGCCCTCATTGGGACCCAACTGATGAGCGGCTATCCACTCATCCGTAAACATCACGGTGGCTTCAACGCCCTCATCTACAACTGCCTGTGTTTGTGACTGTTTCCACATGATATGAAAATAGTTACATTAATGAATTACAATTTGAACTTGAGAATTACAATTTCAATATGTAAATTATAATATGAACATAAAAATGCAAACAATTGGATCATAAATAACTAGTACCTCATCGATTGGCATGCCATAAGTATGACTCGAGCGGGGCTGTGTAGAATCCTATGCAACACCCTTGCCTCTATCCTGTACAATATGAGCAAGATAAATGATGAAAGTTAGATTATACGAAAATATTATGTGTTCAACAATTGACTCATTTAGAAATTCCAATCGAGGATGATAGTTAACACATACCTCATAGATGTGGGTAGGCAGAACTGCAGCGGGACCTCGAACAGATGTATCACTGCTAAAAAGGACCTCCATGAAACTAAGGTCCTGCATGGAGGTATAACACAAAGCGAAGTATTAGTTAAAAACATGATTCATTGGAGAATACATTGCAATCATGACAATCAAATGACGACTTGATCAAATGATGACAATAAAGATATACATGTCCCATCGGTCGAGGCTTGCATCTATGATGCAGTCCAAAATATGCATCGCGAGCCATGATAACATAATGCATCAGTGTGTCACAATCAAGAACATTGACAACATCATCGGTCACCCATTGTATCTCAGGCTCTGCAGGTGCAGTGGGTGCTCTGTGTCTCTCTTCCTGCACAACCATCATGGTACCATGCATCGTCATGCGTGTCACCTATGCCAATGCACTCAGCTCCTCATAAGCTAGCTGAGATGACCCAACTATATCATCTGTCCTAAGCATGGTCCTGGTAGGGTGACCTACCAAAGGATTTGGCTTTGGCTGAGCTCCAAGGTCTCTCCTAGCCCCCCAGGATGTGCATGACTGCATCCCCCACTAGCACCATAGAAGCTCTATGGTGTGCCGGTGTAATCTAGGAGCATGTCCAAGACAAACTTTGCATATATATGGTTTGCAAAGTATAGTGGGAGCTGGTCATGGTGGGGAAACATGCCCCACGCTCCATTAAACTTGTCGTATACATAAGGCGCTGCAGCCTATAGCTTAAACTCCTTAAGTCTAAGTAGTTGACTAGTAGCGTGGTCAGGAGGGATATCAAATAATGTTCCCTTTACATCATGCCCAGTTGTTGCATGTTTCAATGCGACCCAGTTATCAGGACCCCTCACTGCGGCCCTTTTTCTCTGACATGCACTGAGTCAAAGAGAACTCAATGGTCTGTTGGACATGTAGACCTTTAGTAGATTGTCTACTTCCTCTGACATGATCCACATCGAACGTGATGCAGGAGAGTCCTCTAAAATCTCTTGGACATTAACCCACAAATTGTCACGCTGATTGGTAATGTCTTGCAGCATGATACGTGTGATCTCATCCTCCCATGGTGCTTCCTCGGAAGGGTCGGGGCCCTCCTGTGCAACACCTGAAAATTAGATAAAAACATAAATGTCGGTCAAAATTTACAACATAAACGTCAGTCAAAATTTACATACATCAATTGTAGGTGAAATTGAAATCAATATAAATTAAAGGTACTGATAACTAATAGAAAAATATATATGCATTTAATGTACCTATCTCGTAGGGAACCTCCCCACCGACACCAGCACTGTCATCCTCACCGCTCACATGCACAGAGCGTCTGCCAGTGTGGCTGTCGCTCATCTCCCTAGCAGGAGCGTGTGTCAGCACAGAATTCCTAGGCACACCTGTGAAAATAAAGACACAAGTTTATTAAATATACACATGTGAAACAATTTAATTTGTTGTTTAACTAACAAAAAATAGGACATCATGCACAATTGTATACTTACGAGTCCTTTGTCGACCTCCGGGGCGAGGAATGGCCGCATATCTGCCAGTGCTGTGCCTTCGGCGAATCGAAGAACCCAACTGTAGAGATGCATCTGCATGAATTAAGGCATAATAAATGCAGTCAGCATACAATATAAGATAAATGATAAATATGTCAATAGTAAATATGTAGATTTGAGATTAAATTAATATATCATCACATGGTGCACATTAGTAATGGGAGAATGATCATGAGTGTGAGCACAATCAATAAGGAAATGACACATACATATGTCTTTTTCACAGATAGTTGAGATTGATCATTCATTTCATGTGTGTGAATGCAAAAGTGTTCTTGGGACTCATGGTTTTCGCTTAAAGTTTGAATCTCTAACTTTTCATATCTCAATCCAATAGTTCAGTCTCTAACTTTCCATTTCAATTTATTTTAAACTTTACCTAGACACATAATTTATGTCGATATCATTTTTTCCACTAGGTACAATTCAACCATTTCATCAAGGATATTCAGAAAAGATACAATAATATGAATTCAACATGTCTACCTATCTCGAGAATATATCATAGCAGCCCTATCCCTGCCCTATGGTTTTATGCTAACTTTAGCAAAAACTGAAACAAACTTAGATATGCGTTATGTCTTGATATAATTTATTATTGATAGTATATTATTGTCATATCATGTATAATAATAGATGTGCCCACACTAAGAGATCTATTAGCTAATGAATGCATGGAACTTGGCTACCCTATTGCTATTATTGCCATCAATATTTCTCCATTGCAAATTGAACCTCCCATATGGGGATTAACGGGATAAAGAGAGACTTAGTATTTTAGTATATGCCCTATGTTTTTTTATTGTGCTTACTAATTTATTTAATGCAATGAATGAAATACATAGATTTCACATAAAATCGTAATTGTAAGGAGGACGTCTAGTTGCAAGTATCCATGGATTGATGAATGGGCACGACTATTCTCATAAGATAAGGCAATAAGGAGGGAAATACTAACTTATCCTGACTAACCTATCCTGGATAGAAAATGTCAACGTCTTAATGTATAAATTTATATATTTTACTATTATTTTAAAATATTATAAATTTATAATTTATCATTTTCAACATGTTGAATATAAATCTATATATTTTTTCTAAAAAATATATCAAAAATATAATTTTATCTTAAATTATGGATTTCTATTAATTTTTTAATTTAATATTCTTTAAAAAAAATTAAATCATGAATTTAATTTTTTAATTTGAACTTTTTTTCAAATTTACAAACTTAAATTTATTAATATTTTTTTCCTTAAAAAAAAAAATGTCAACAAAAAAAATAAAATATCAACATTTTCATATTACGTTTGAGCTTAAAAAAACAAAAATACATACTTGTACACTTTTCAATAAACTAAAATCAAAATATGTCTACTAAGTCAAAACATACATATCTTATTTTATTATGNTGCAGGTTTAAAGTTCATGATTGTCTCACGTCTAGGGTTTGTATTTTTTTCAATCCTCCCTGTATTCTGAGAGGATTGAAAAAAAATGGGCAGCATTTCTGCTTGCCCGACACACATTTCAAAATTAAACCGGCAGCATAAACGCTCTCGGATAGAAATATTTATACAAACTATAAATTTAAATTTTAAACTTAACAGATTTGAATTTTTTCAATCCTCTGTGTATTCTCGGAGGAATGAAAAAAATTGGGCAGCATTTTAGCTTGTCAGGCACACATTTAAAAAATAAACTGGTAGCATAAACGCAAACAGTTGACAAAATATGCATAAAAGAAAAAAAATTAAATTTAAAATAAATAACAAATTTCAATTATGATTTTATAAAAATATGACAACATTTCTGCTTGTCGGCACACATTTCAAACATATTAGACAAAAAAAAAGCCTACAATCATCAATAATTTTTTTTTTCAATTTCAACTAACGTTAAAAAAAAGCAAAGTAACGTTTCATTTAAATTTCAAATTAGAAGTTTTGGGTGTTACCTCTGGGATTCGACATCGTGGTGGAAGGCGAAGGTGGGTGTACCTTGTGCAAAATATCGCTCAAGGTTACAGGAGCTCGGTCGAGGTCACAACAGCTCGGTCAAGGGTTCTAGCTCGATCGAGGGTGTGCAGTCCGAAAAATGGGGAATGGTCACGGCTGCCCACAGCCTTTTTATAAATATTTTTTTACCACGGACCTCGATCGAGGTTTGGAGCTCGATCAAGGTTAGTACCTCAATCGAGGTTTGTAGCTCGATCGAGGTTTTGTCAAACCCTCGATCGAGCTTTTGTTTAACCCTCGATCGAGGGTTTCACAAAAGCTTGATTGAGGGTTTGACAAAACCTTGATCGATGGCTTATTAATCCCTTGATCGAGGTATTAATAACTCAATCGAGGGTGCGAATTTTGCTTTTTTTCCGAAATCACTTTGCCAAAAATTGTGACCCACCTCCATGGATGCACCCAACTATATACTTTATTTCTCCCAAAGAACAACTATATATTGTTTATTGATAAAGCATATGAAGCATGAGGACAAGGTCAATTGTATAAGTAATATCCATCAATAAAATGAAAAAGTACATCAAGAAAAATTCAGCATGCTCTATATGAAAAAATAAATAAAACAAATAAAAGTATATGGAAAAATAAATAGAACTAAACTTATCGATTTTTAATTATTTCAACAACTAAACACATTCTTTGCCTAACCTCAATACATGTGTTATTGCATAAATTTTTTTTCTCCCAAAGGACGACTATATACTATTGTTCTCCCAAAGAACAACTATATACTCTTTATTGATAAAGTATATGAAGCATGACGACAAGGTCAACTATAAAAGTAATATACATCAATAACAAAACACAACATTATCAAAACATATACTGCAATATCAAAACAGATGCAGTATCAAAACATATCGGTTGTATAAGAAATATACAGTAGTATAAAAAAATATACATTACAACCAACACATCCATAAGCAAAAACCACAGGACAAAACAAATCCACAGTTAATATCTAAGTCAAACAAGCCAAACATATATAGTTGCAACCAAGGTCTATTTGAGTCCAACACAACACCAATATATATGTAGGACCTAAAGGTATCATGGCTGTAAAAACTCGGTATAAACATTTCATGTCTTATGAGAAGCTCTGATTGTCCAAAAAGACAGAATGATAAGAAATCTAAAAACATAAAATATTACCACTTCCATAGAAGTTGTGGTGTTTTCTCTATCATGTTTGTATCGAACTAAAAAATAATAGGCAAATGTTACAATATTGATATAAACATTGTATCATCATCAGATTACTCACCCTAATGGAAGAGGTCATCGCAACTTCATTTTTGTCCAAGTTTCATAAACTGCATTCCAATTAACCTCATGCAACTCTTTAGGTGCTGATAGAGATAAAAACATTAAAGTGCCTAAGGTTTCTAAAAAAAGTCTCGATCTATCATCATTTTTTATATGATTCAACTTAGAGAATCCTCTTTCACAACTGGCAGTGCTTGCTAGAAGAATCAAAACAACTTGCCACAATTTCATCAAATTTGGGAAAGAGTCACACCACTCCGGTTCACCTCTGCATTGCTCCCATGCTCCAAACATGTTTTTCTTTGGATATGCTTGATGTAAAGTGATAAAAAAAATTTCTATTTCACCTTCACATTTTTCAATATCAATTATAGGTGAGTTTCCAATATCAAATTTTTCACATAGCCATAACAACCATTGTCTTGTTTCAAAATCTCTTTCATTCTCTTCTTCAAAGTAACAACGAGGACTAAAAAGTTTTGATGCATTAAATATATGCAGATCTGTAAACCTATCATTGAGTCAGTCAACCAACTTTTGGATCAATTATTTTCCTAAGTGAATTCTATATTCCATAGTACCAAACCCAAGCCAATTTGGTAAAGGTTCAAATCTTAATGAATGGACAGGTGAAACACCTGTATTATCAATAAACTCCAAATTTCCATTTTCTGATTTCTTTATGAAATTTGAAACATGTTGAGAACCAACCCCAAATATGTTTCGCAAGAATATTCTTCGAAGAAATTCAATGAGGACATCTAATTGCATACCAATGGATGTTATATCGATGTGTTCCTCTTGAAATCGTTGACTCAACTTATTTAGTTCAGTCAGAACATCAACAAGCAAATGGATGCAAAATTGATCTTGGAATATTGTTGTCATTTCATACATCTTTCTATCATCATGTTTCCATTCTTGTAATAATGTTGACATGATTTTAACAAGCTTGCCAAGGATAATTTTAGGGGCGAAATTTAGCCCATGGACTATTTTTCCATGGTTTTTTCCAAAAAAGATTCACCAATTTGCATTTTTTGAAGCCCCGTTTCACCCAATTTTGATGGGGTAAATTATTTTCACTCTAAAAATCACCAAATTGTTATATGAACTATATAAAATCCTTAGAAATGGAAATATTTTTACAAAAATATCACCAAATATTTTATAATTTACATTTTAAGAATTGATAATATTCGCCAACATTTATACACTTTTAAATAAGTACGGTTCCTTCAAATTATCTCCGAAGCCTGCTCATACCCTGCCTCCTAGAAATCCATCGGATTTGATGAATTTGAAGTACTTGCAACTTGTCAATTTGAAATAGGTCCAACAAACTCTTAAATTCTCCATGCCTCTTTGTAGATTTTCCTAGCCATGAATATACTTTATTGGCTAGTTTATCAATATAACTAAATTCAAGAAAATAATTTGAAACATATGTTATAGCTAAGGCCTCACAATGTGATACATAGTGAATACATAACAAATGAGGCACCTCACAAAGCAACTTAGCCGCCAAACCTTCATGGATTCCTCTCATTGATGAAGCTCCATTTGACCCAAAACCCACCATTTTGTGTTTTGATAACTTCATCTCAGATAATAACCCCAATAATGCTTCATACATGGATTGTGCAGTCTTGTTTTTTATTTTTATAAGTTGAATAAATTTTGTCATGCGTGAACCCCTCCCTCCATCTGTTAGATATGTAATATATACAATCAAGTGTTTCTCCATTTTTTTATCTGTGTTTTCATCAACTAGAATGGAATAAAAAGGACTAGAACAAATTTATTCCTTTAACTTTTCCCAATAAACCTCTTTTGTTGCAGTTAAAAACTCTTTACCATATGTGATATTAAGATATGAAGAATATTCATTGGTTAATGGCATATTAGGAATTCCCTTATACCTATGCAAGTCCCATAAGTCTTTGTACATTTCTAAAGGTAAATCCCTGACAACCACAAAATACATAGTTTCCATAGCACTAATTATTATGGATTTTTCAACATCCAACATAAGTTCAATGTGCTTTTGGATGGGAAAACATGGTTGTATCGATTTGTATTCCAATAGTTGAATCGAGCATTTATGAGCCTCAAATGATGCATGGACATTTAATCCACTTAATTGGATTGCAATACTACCTTCCCTTGCAAATGGTGTATCTCCTTTGAATTTAACACACCATAAATGCTTAATACGCTCATCACCATTTGGGCCTATTATTGGATAACCCATTTGTGCAATAACTTACATGCAGGGTTGAAAGATATTTTGGTACCTACTCCTGTACATTT
Organism: Pseudotsuga menziesii; assembly: GCA_001517045.1. Lineage (NCBI taxonomy): Eukaryota > Viridiplantae > Streptophyta > Pinopsida > Pinales > Pinaceae > Pseudotsuga > Pseudotsuga menziesii. The sequence continues at coordinate 177,504 of LPNX010987319.1, forward strand.
ATTTTCTAGATGGCCTTCCTCGTCAATATTCTTTTCATTTTCAAAATCAACATCTTCTTCAACATTTACATCATGATGACTCAAGTCAACTACATTATCAAGCATTGTTTGTCTCCCATGTTTTTTAGCTCAACCAATTCTAGACATTGCTTCTCAATAAATTACATCACAAAAAAATCCATTCATGATCCTCATAGAAACCCATCAAAAATGCAGTTGAGAAATATAAGTCTGTGAATATCTACAATTTCTCTATAAGCCTATAACCTGAAACCATTTAAAAAAAACTAAAATAAATATTAAACATATTTCTACTTTTGTATAACTAAACAATAAAAAAATACAAACATGTAAGGAAAAGTATTATAAAAAAAGTCCTACAAGCAAAAAACACTATGCTTCATAAATAATTCTATATCTTCCTTGCCTTATTTCAAAAATTGAATGATCATTTGGTGTATCTTAGAGGTAGGATTTCTAGCAAGTCATTACAACGACAAATCCTTATGGAGGTTTAATGCTATAGATGGTACTTCTCCCTCCTATATTGTAATGATTTTCATATTTCACTAGCTTGAGAATTTGTGATCTCATGGACTTGTTTTCCATTTTACAGGAGCAGAAGTGTTTCGTTCTATGCAACAACTACAAACATTCCTAGAAACCATATTAATCATATTCATACAATTGGTGTAAAGGAGGGTGAAAATGCAAGTCCTGAGTTTGCATATTACAGGTATGATTGCAAGCCAACAAACGTTTGTGGGCATGCACAGGACATGGATAAATTGGTTTAAATTAGTTTCAGGTTAAAATTCATTTGACACTTAAAACCAATATAACATCCTAAAACTAAATACCTGCAACAAGAGAGAGGCAGGATCCCTAACTGATTGCTTGATCGTGAAATAAATAAAGGTCTCTTAATGTGTCGTTCCTCATTAACTCTACCAAGTTTCTATGGTGAAGTTTAATAATAAAGATATATGTTATGAAAATATCTTGAGAAATATTAAAGTAATGATCTATGATCCAATGTCTAGGTAAGTTTAATGTTGTCGACTCATAGATTTGATTACATTTTTATTATATGCCTTGATAATTTATGAAGACATTCCTAAATAAGCTAGGAAATATAAATTTGAATAATATTTGGCTCGGATATTTACAGTATGAACTATATTATAGAACAATCATTTACCGCCTTTATAATTTATGAAAACAATCCTAAAATATAGAAGCAAGTTCTTAATTCAAATGGTGTTTTGCTTAGAAATCATATGATTGTATGAACAAGACTTTATACTTTCATAGGCAATAATCACATTCGATCTCTATTTCTATTGAGCACATAGTTAATTATGGAAATGCCATTTGATAGCCATATTAAAATAATTGAAACAACCCATATTCAAAATTCATGCAAAATAAAAATTCTACATCAATCACTTTAATGATTTCCAGTTATGTAGTGGGTGACAACTACCTACTATATACAAACCCTAAATATTGGCCACACTTGCAAAGAAAGGTTTGTAAATACCTCCACCAATCTTATGGAATATCCACATAATCTGTCTTGTTATAAAATACCATCAATCATATGAAGATATATCAAATGTCTACAATGCAAATTTTTATCCTAACTAAATCTGCATGGCAAACATGTCAACACAGAGTGAAGGGCTAAGAGAAGCATGTTGACCAAGCAGAGGGTTGGCCTTATATCCTTTCTAACCTAACTCACACCAAATTTTTTTAGGAGGGTGTGGCAAGCTTAGCATTTAGTGTCCATGGATATACAACGGGATTTTGAATACCCTAAAAGTGGATGGGACTTACCTCCACTATCAAATTGGGAATTTTATTTGGATAGGGGGTTGCTTGGTTTATTATTTGCAGTGGGAGGTATAGCCTAAACAAAATATACATGGACATGAACATATCATTTTCACAAATAAAAATAACTAAACCATAGGCCATAAACATAACTTAAGAAAAATACCATAACATATTCATGCACTAAGTGAGAGTAATGATCAAATAATTGTACTAACTCAAGAACACTAGAAACACAATCAATACCAGATATCATTGGCTGTAGCAGAGCCGAGAAATAGATTATAGATACTAGAAACACAATCAATACCAGATATCATTGGCTGTAGCAGAGCCGAGAAATAGATTATAGAAATCTAGTTATTTACAATGTTGTACAAATATATCACCTGATTGCATTTTGTTATTGAATCGTAACTTATAAATAAAAATCTCATAAAGACTATCACAATATTTGGGTACCCCGTGGGCCACAAGAAATAGTAACCAATTAACTATTTTTTAGGGTCTTGAATCCTACCACTAGTACGGAGTATAGCTCAATGATATCATTGGTTGTAGTAGATCCAACAAATAGATTAGGGTTATTAATAATATAAGTAGTAATCAATTAACTATTTTTAGGGTCCTACCACTCTTATGGAGTATAGCTCAAAATTCCATTTCTTTAATTCTTAACGGGCCCTTAAGGCTTCAATTTTGAAGCCCGTATCAGTGGCTACTTGTCTCCCAGAGCGCATGGCCACGCTGTGTTTTTCATGAATCAACTTTTGAAGTTAACACATATTTTATAATGTTTACATAACCCCAGCTCGATTATGTAATCCAACAAGAGGTATCAAATGGTCACTCAAAGCAACAACAATAATCCGACGAGAGCAAGGTGTATTGGATCCAGGCTTCAAATTTGAAGATTTGAGGTCCCGTCAGGGAACTATTTAGATATGGATTACTCCACATCTATTTGTAACTAATAAACTAAAGGAGGAAAGCAAAAATATGGATTTCATATTTCCAGTGGGCTCTGGCGGCTAAGTCCATATTAAAACCATGAAGGCATCCTTATCTCAGCAAATAATGATACCAATCCTGCCAGTGACCTTTATCTTCACTCATGTGTCTCAACTTTATATGGAAGTAACAATTATCTTCACTTGACTAGGGAAATATCTAAGCTTGTCTTCTTATATATATCACTCCCTTCCTCGCAACACTGAAGAGTAGCTGAATTAGAGATGGCTAAGAGTGGAGCTCTAATAGTGGATGCTACTAGATACATTGGTAGAAGGCTTGTAAAATACATTTTAGCGTTAGGACACCCTACTTTTGCTCTATGCAGGACAGAAGTCGCGTGTGACATTGAGAAGGTGCACATGTTTCTCTCCTTCAAACAGGAGGGTGCCAAATTTTTAGAGGTATAAGCGTTGTAATATATATATTACTTGCGCACAGAGAAAGAAAAAGAGATTGCGTCCTGATGTATATTTATGTGCAGGTTCCATTTGAGTATCTCCAAAGCCTTATGGCATCCTTGAAGCAGGTTGATGTTGTCATAAGTGCAGTTGTAGGATTACACCACTTTAGAAATCAAATACTTCAACAACTTAAATTGGTGGAAGCCATAAAAGAGGTTCGCAATATTAAGGCCAGTACTTTGTTATAGCATTTCTTACTTATCTAACTCGATAAGTTCAAGGGAAGGTTAACTATGTAACCCTTGCTTATGTAACGTTGAAAATACATTAATAATATGTTATTGCTTCATGAAAAACATTGCAGAGATTTCTTCCTTATGAATTTGGGATGGACCCACGTCCCAAACCACATGGAGCACGCTTTGGAACTAGGTAACTTTGTGTTTCGCTCTGTGCTATTGGTGTTATCTCTCTATTTTTGGAGATAAATATCGATCTCTATAATCCCAAAAATATAAGAATATTGATGGTAGTGGTAATTGGTTAAGAAACATAACCAATAATTAAGATAAGACAACAAACAAATTATGATGTGGTGTTCTCAAAACCCTAACTACAAATTCAAGATTTGATGGATCAAGAGAAAATGATTAACTTTCAATATGTACTGGTTCCATGTTCAATATCCATGAATGGAATTCTTGAACTGGAGAAGGTGTTGGGACACATGCTGAGAGTACTTGTTCCAAGATCAGAGAAACTACTTGTGAATGCGGGTGTAGAGCATGGACTGTTTCTTGGGATTTGTGGTACTTTCCACTGACGAATCAAGATTCAATGGATCAAGAGAAATGTCTTGCAATCTGTACCGGCCACATGTTCAATATCCATGAAATAAAAGTCTGAATTGGAGAAGGTGTTGGGCTACACGTCAGTTCTTTCAATTTTTATATTACTTGGATTTGTATGGAAAATATTCCAAATGCCTAATTTTTTTAACATGGTTATACATATTTTTTTATTAGATATTATGTCTAAGAAAAAATTATAACCTATATGGTTGACCATTTGATAGATGATTAGTTATTATAAAAAGAAGCTATATAAAAAGAAAGATATAAACTAGTTTTTATTGACTCTTTTTATTAGTAATTTTTAATGAATAAATAAGAAAAATAATATATTAAATATAGAGATTTATTTATAATTACAAAAATCATATTTAGAATATAAATAAATCTTATTTAAAATTAATTGCTTTGCAATTATTTTTAATCAACATACTAAATATATGATTAACCCGTGACACTTTCCCAACATTACCCACACACATTAATCAACATACTGAATATATGATTAGCATGTAATACTTAGTACGACCTTTGGATATGGAGTGTTGCCATAATTGAACCCACCTCAAACCAATAAGCAATATTGAATAATCAACTTCAATTAAAATAAGTAAATTAGCACAACCACAAGTAAAGTGGCACGCGAATATCAATAGGCACAACCGAACATAGTTAGCTATTAAACAAATCCTAAAATATATAAGTGTATATCAATTATTCATACCAAATTGTTAGAGTTAATATAAGCACAAAACAAATACTATTAAAAAAAATAATATGAAAAAAAACAAATTTGTTACCTATTTCTTTATCCACTCTTACAGTGAAGGTTATTTAAATATTAATCAAGATGCATTTATTAATCATAAAAAGATAAGAGGACAATCAAATGAATCCTTGTTGTACACTTGTTACATTTATTGATCTGGCCAAGCAAGTCCAAAATACGAGATAATATCTAAAAACTTATCAACATAATGAAAGAAGTTGAAAGCTAGTATCTAAATCACCTCACCAAAAAGAACCTACAAGCTCAATGAGTAAACACTATATCTAAATCACCTCACTCAGATGAACCTACAAGGTCACTAAGTAAACACGGTTCATTGAGTCACTGTATAGCAAACCTGGAGGTCATCTAGTAAGCATTGTTAATTGAGTCAATCATGTAGTAAAATTCGGAAGTAGAGGATAGATGAAGATCTACTATTTAACTTCGGAAGCAGAGGATGAATTTACTATCTAACTTAAATAGATTTCTAGTAAATAGATCTACTATCTAACTATATTTCTATTGATTATGGATTTCCATCCATCGTTGTTATGGTAAATGGATCTGGTTTGAAAATGAATTTGTGTAATTAATTACATTGATTCCATTTATTTGGATTTTGTCTTATGTCTAGCCTTTTCCATGATTTTAATACTGTGCATTCCCAATTCATTCTTTTTAAGGGACGGTTTAAAGGTAGCAAAAGGTAATACAAGTACAAAGGGTGCTCATAAACGAAGCAAAAAACTAGTGGTTAGGGAGATGCAAAGCCATAGTGAAGCAAACCAACAGGCCTAAGTTGACGAGGCCAAGGACATTGGGTTTACCCCTTACCTACAAGATCTAACTATCTCTACTCGTGGAATACAATCATAGTGAACTTTGAGACAAGACTACCGATTAGAGAGGGTACACCGACCATCAATTCCATCACTAGGTGAGAAGAATTAACCAAAAACAACAATCAAAGAAACCACTTTAACACAAAAAAAAATTGACCTAATTAAGGTTATAATATCCATCTTTGACCTGATTAAGGTTATAATATCAATCTTATCTATTAAAACTTCAAAGAAATCACGGTTCACCACTTTTACATAAAACTTTGACCATATTTTGAGTATGTATGTTTTATCATGAATTTTGGAATTTTATCATGAGTCTTGGAATTTTACTATATAGAGGTTTAGGTAAATCTCCATGTTTCTACCCACTTTCAAGATCCTGAAATGAGTTCTAAATTTGAAATCCGTAAATGAATGGAGTGTCCACCGGAAAAGCATAGATCTACCTAACCAAAATTCATGACACATTTAAACATATTACCATCATATTCCACCTTTTACAATCAAAATGTCTCCTAGAATACCATCAAATGCATGGTTTTGATGGAAGGTCGGGCGATGAGCCTTATCCCAACAATGGCGCCCAAACTGTTTGTATCCATAATTCAACCATTCATACTTATTACTGTCCAGACTCTACACTCATCTTACGCCCAATAAACTTCTTGACTAGGGTTTTGCTTACAAGTAGCCATGAAAAATAATGGGTTAACTTCCATACATAACTCATTTTTCTATAATTTGAAACCAATTTATATTATGAAATTTATCATACAGGGAAATTATATAATGAGTTTCACGACTCCTCATAGGACCCCAATATTTTAAAATGGAAAGTTCATAAGATATGGTTGTAGCTTCTGTTCTGCATGCTGATCTTCACCCATCACTAGAGGAACTCCACCCACAAAACTTAATTACTCTGCACCTACGCTTCTGGGATCCTCTCACCGGGGGAGAGATACCTCCACCTTTCAATTCATAGACCAAAACCCTTGACCCAAAAATCCACATTCCACCTCATAGATTTCAGCTCTAAAACACTGTAACCCTCCACGGAGAATCGAGATAGGCACTGGATAAATGACAGTGCAGAACCCAAGAAAACTACCTGCTAGGTTCATATTAAGAAATCCATATCTAAACTTTAAAGAAAGCCGTGCGAATCCCTAAACATGAAATTTGGAATTCGGAATGAGATGGATAAAATATTGTACATACCTGTAAATTCACAACAACCAAGTGGCAATCATGCTTCATTTTTTTGCTTCATCGAATCGCTAGTTCTTGCTTCACTTAGCCATAAATAAACCATACGCCATCTACAAAACATCCCAATGATCCCATGCTCCGAGAGTCCCATCTAACTCTAATCTTGCTCCACTTATTAACAATAAAGCAAGCTGCAAATTGGTTTATTTGGGGCAGTTTAGAACTTCTAGCTACAAATTGGAATGGTTGGGCAGTGGGTGGGCTCTCTGAAAAGACTCAACAGAAAACCATAGGGAAAGTAACATGATTTGCTTGATACAACGAGGAAAATACAGTGATTCGAAAAGAAAACCCAGGACGAGTCAGGGAGCCCCACTGCACAAGACTACATAAGTTTCGGTCTTCTAGATTATGGAATTTTCCCCCAAAATACCGAATTAGGGGCCAACTTCCAAGTGCTAGCACAAATGAGACAACTCGTAGTCGCTTTCCTAATGAAATTTACCATTAAACAACTCACTGAACTCAGGCATTAGCCATTAATTCTACCAGGCTCCATCCTACCATCTACCATTTCCACTAGCCATCTTGTTGCAACTCGTTCCTGTGTGCAACGTGGCTTTGTGACTGGTGAAATGGCATTGAAAACAGTTTAAAATATTCATTAATATCTATTAAATTCATGAACCTACTATGGGTAATGTCGTTACTAATAGTTTATACATTTTAATTTTAATTTTTGTGATTCGTGAATGGTAATTAATAATTATACATGGTCTAGTTTAATTAGAGTGGTCTTAAATGAATTTTAAACCAAAAATGCAAAATTGGAATGGGATTCGGGTCATTCGGCCCTTCAGAAAATTTGGTAATGTTTAGAAATTACAGTTTAAGTTTTAACCAGCCAAACTTGGAACGATGTTCCGCATTACAACGCTAGTTACGCCAATAGCTAGTCCAGTATTCATATTTCACACTAATCACGATTCACGATGTCTTTCGAGTGACGAGTCCCACTAAAAACGCAAGTTCCACCGAAAAACTATTAAACTGGAAAATTTTGATGTTTCCCTTCGAGTGCAATTTTAATCAACAATTAATGCTTTCATTATTGACGGGAGTGTTAACAACTTCAATTTTTTTTACATGTTAAAAATTATTTCTATCTTCTACGACGTGTAAAATGGTGTTTGACGGGCCCTGAAGGCTTGAAATTTGAAGCTTGATGTTGATGGAAGAGATGAGAGTGATATTCAAGGAAGGAGATGGGTTTGAGATCTCATTCAATGCTATTTCTATTTTCTAGACTTAGATTAAATGGTTTATTTGTTGCTTAGTGATAGGATCTGATTTTAGGATCTAGTTTGTTTGGTGTGTTTACCTATATATGTAACTTTCATTTCAGTAATACAATTGAGTTGAGTGTGTTATCCTTCTCCTCTCTGGGCTAGCCCAATTGAATTGAGTGTGTTATCCTTCTCCTCCCTGGCTAGCCTTAGTGCTCTGTTGTTTCCTCTACTTATCCATATCAGAGCTTGGGTGACTGCTATGCTGTGATAATAGTGAAGCCATCGTTGATGGCTTGATGAGCGCGTGAAGAGTGAGCCGACATGGTTGATCTCAATTTGCAGCGTGTGGCCACTGGTGGAGTGTTGTGCGTGAAGATTGCTGCCCAATCTGAGTTGAATCGTTGTAATCATTGTTTCGATTTTGGAGAGAGTGTTTTAATGGATGAGTGATAGGCGATCTGCATAAACAGGTAGAAGAGCCGCCAATTTTTGGTAAAGCATGAACCCGTCAAGGAGTTGAACAAATCACTTAAGATCGCATTAGAAAACTGAAATCAACTCTGTTATTTCGTGATTGTTGTTGTCACCATCGGACCTGCTATACCATTGTACATGGAAAACGTGATCATTGTTGGTTGTTGATCGTTTCAGAAAACTGAAATCATCTCTGTTATTTCGCGATTGTTGTTGTCACCATCGGATCTCTGCTATACCATTGTACATGGAAAACGTGATCGTTGTTGGTTGTTGATCGTTGTAGGGTGATCGCTTCCCATTCTCTGTTTGTTGTTTGCTATGCATAGAAGAAGGAGCCACAATTTTATTTTTCACGAGAAGCTGCTAGATGAGTGAATCATGGGTCTCTTAGACTAGTGAACCGTGGAGATTTGCAACTGAAAGGAGCCCCCGTGGAAGAGGAGTGCATTATTGCTGGAGATCGCCACATCGTGAAGCCGCTCTTATGGAGATCACTCACCTCCAATTTCAAGATATAACTGCCCAATCCCTCCAATCGTTGTCCGTTGGAGAATAATACATTTCAGATTCATTATAGTTCACTGCCCGATCGTTGCCCTAAACTGAACTGATCTGTTTGCTGAAGGAGATTGCAACGACCATTTCCTTTCTCAAGTTTTGCGTTTTTCTGAAGGAGATCCCAGCGACCATTATCGGCACCGCACTCTTCCTTTACTACACCAGCGACCCCCACCATAGGCTGGTAGTTTAAAAAGTGTGGTACTGAAGTTGTCTGTTTGGCTCTCTGATCCAGGCTAAGGAAAGGAAGGTAAGATGGAAAATTATCATGTGGCTGATTCTTATATTAATGAAGCGTCCAAATTAAATGGAGGCAATTATGTTAATTGGAAATTTAAGTTAATTAGCATACTCGAGGCACTTAATTTGTGGACGATTGTGAAAGGAGATGTGTAGAAGCCCTCAGATACGCTATCCAGTGAGAATGGAATTTGCGGGAAGTTCAAGCAAAGGTAAAACTTAGTATGTTTCAAAGACAATATAATTCCTCATATCAAAGATTGTAATACGTGCAAAGATACATGGAACAAACTCAAAGGTTTGTATGAGATGTCATATTCAAATAGAATTTTGTATTTGAAGACTAAATTATTATTTCTCAAGATGGAAGTGAATGAATCAATAAGTAAGTATCTGTCCCACATCAAATATTTAAGAGATAATTTTGGCGATATTGGCGAAGAAATGAAGAAATATTGGCGAAGAAATGAAGAAATGTCCAGTTCTGACTTGGTGACTGTTACATTAAAATGTTTGTTTCCAGATTATAAAGTGTTCGTCTCAGCCCTTGTAGCAAGACATACCCCTCCTACTTTTGCAGAGCTTGACAAAATTCTTCTACAAGAAGAAGAGAGAATGAAGATTTATGAGCCATAATCACAGACTGCAGATTGAGCATTGATGGCAAGAGGCAGACACTCACACAGAGGAAATCAATGGAACAGACACAAAGGAAAGTTTCATACAATACATAGAGGTATGTCACACACTCACTCTAATGTTAATAAAAATGTTGAATGACATTACTGTGGCAAATCAGGTCATATTGCTAGAGAGTCGAGACTATTTTAAAAAGAAGAACCATGAGTCTAATCATAGATATAAAAAGAAAAATGGAAATTATGTGACAAAATACACCCTTGATGTTAATGGATTCAAAAATCTCAAACTGTTTATATATGAAAATGGTTTTTTTGCTGCAAGAGATAACGAGATTGCATGGTTTATCGATTCAGGTGCTTTTTCCCATATGTCCTATAATAGAGAATGATATGATGGGTATCATGAAAAGTCTGATAGCACACGCATTTATTTGGGTGATAACATGTCACATAAGGTCCAATGATATGGAGTGATAAGTGTAAATCTACCTTATGGACAACTTAAACATATTCAAAATTTGATGTATATTCTAGGAATCAAAAAGAATTTAATATATGTTTATGCTATCACTGACAATGATATGAAAGTAGAATTTGGTAAATATAAGTGCCATGTTAAAGTTGTCCAAGATAATTATATGGTTATAACGACATGATCTAGAATTGGAGGCTTATACAAACTAGATGCAATCAAGGGCAGCCATCAAGCACTAGCATCTTCAGCCATTTCAAATGTCGAATTATGGCATCAAAGATATGGACACCTCAATCACAATGATCTTATGTTATTACGGAAAAAATCTATGGTTGAAGGTCTTCATGTTATCAAAGATGATCATATAGAATGTGTTGCATGTGCACTCGGGAAACAACAAAGAAATGAATCTCCTAATATGAAGAGAAGAGACATTGAATTACTTGAATTAATACATGCTGATGTTTGTGGACCTATGCAGACCATGCCACTGGATGGTGCTTGGTAATTTCTCATATTTTTTGATGACATATCTAGATTCACTTAAGTTTACTTCATAAGGAGAAAAGGCGATGTCTTCAAATACTTCAAGGAAATTAGGATCAAAGTTGAAAACCAGATACGTAAATATATCAAAATACTCAAATCGGATCAAGGTGGTGAATACACTTCTGGAGAATTCAAAAGATATTGTACAAACAATGGAATCCAACAACAATTCACTGTGACTGATACACCTCAACAAAATGGAGTTGGTGAGACGAAAAACATAACACTTGTGGAATGTGCTCGCAAAATGCTCCAAGGTAAAAACATTTCTAATGGTTTTGGGGATGAAGCCATTAACACCGCTGTGTATTTAAAGAACATGAGTACAACAAATAAATTAGAAATCCAAACACCCTTTGAATTCTTGTATGGCTATAAATCTGAAATTAGTGATTTAAGAATATTTGGTTGTAGGGCCTTTGCACACATCCCTAAAGATGATAGAAGAAAACTGGATGCAAAATTTTATTGAATGTGTCTTTGTTGGCTATTGTGATGATCATAAGGCATATAAGTTATTTCATCCTAGTTCACATAGACTAATTGCAAGTAGAGATGTTGTGTTTCATGAGAATACAGATATAAGTAACATGTTGAATAATTCTGATGAAGGGAATATCTCAGATGATAATGTCAAAATAGATAAAATTGTTTAGAAAGTGAAGGTACAACAATAGGTTTAGGAACAAGGTGATAATATGAGTGATACCACCTCATATGAAGAAACAACAGAAGGAAAAAGAATCATGGATGGAGCTCCAACAGGTATTGTAGTACCTAGAAGGTCAAATCGACAAACTCAACCTCCTTTAAAGTTTAGAGATTATGCCTTGATGACTAATGTAATGAATGCCATAGAACCATTAAATTATGATCAAGCCAAAGATAAAGAAGAATGGGAAAATGCAATGCATGAGGTTTATAATTCTATTATGAGAAATAAAACTTGGGAATTAGTAAAATTGTCCAAAGATAAAGTACCCATAGGATATACATGGCTGTTCAAATCTAAGTTCAAATTGCTTATGGTAATATTGACAAACTTAAGGCAATATTAGTTGCAAAGGGTTATTCTCAACAAGGGGGAATTGATTTTGAAGAAACATAGGCACCAATAGCTAAATTAAACACTATCAGGTTGCTTGTTGCATTAACTACAAAACAGAATTGGAGAATACACTAGTTAGATGTTAAATCTGGTTTCTTGAATGGTGATTTAAAAGAGGAAGTGTATTTAGTTCATCCTGGAGGTTTTATACAGAAAGGTCAGGAGCATCTTGTTTTGCAGATTGAAGAAAGTTATCTATGGATTGAAACAGCCCCATAGAATGAGGTATATAAATATTGATTCCTTCTTTAAACAACAAGGGTTTATGAAAATAAAAAATAATTCAAGCTTATACATTAAGGAAGAAAAAGAGAGAAATGCTTGCTTGATATCTTTATATGTTGATGATATCATTATTACAGGTGGAGCATATCAATATATTGTAGATATTAAAATTCATATGTCTCAGGAATTTGAAATGAAAGACCTTGGTGATTTGTAATATTGTTTAGGTATTGCATTTTGGAGAGAGAGTGGTAATACATTAATCACTCAAAGCAAGTATGTAAGGGAAATCCTTAACATATTTCAAACGAGTGAATGCAAAGCAGTATCAACTCCTTTGGATCAAAATATGAAATTGTACAATAATGATGGATCTAAAGAAGCAAATGGCACTTTGTATCGTCAACTGGTAGGAAGTATGAACTATCTCACTACTACAAGGCCAAACATATCATATTCAGTTAGCATCCTTAGTCAATTCTTGGCTAATCCATGTGAAACACATTGAAAAGATGCAAAACAAGTCCTAAGATACCTAAAATGAACAATTAATTTTGGTCTTTTATATATTGATGCATTTGATGTTAAGTTGGAAGGTTATTATGGTTCTCACTGGGAAAAGAATCCCGACAGCATAAAATATACATTTGGATATGCTTTTCACATTGGTTTAGGAGTTGTGTCATGGAGCAGTAAGAAACAAACAACTTTGTGGGTTCCCCTGCTTCTCTAATTCCTTCTTGGATCATGATCAAACTTGACAGCATGTTCTACACAAGATAGAAATCAATAAAATGTTAAAACATAATGGATTATATGTTATTTTTAACCAAAAAAATCATGAAAAACTAACTTTAAGGTGCCTAATAAACTTCAAAAGTGAAATGAATTCTCTTTCTACTTAGCTACAAACAAAAATCCACTCTACATTTTATATCCCAAACATGCTACACGAGTGCATACAAAAGTAGCTTTTAGATGTTGCATGGAGACTCTTATCTCAAAGGTATGAATATGTAAGTAGAAGAAACGAATTAAAAAGTAAAACTATTACATTTATGTTACAATTGTCCCTAGAACAACAAATTGTTCATGTTTCTTATTGTGATTTCCCTTCAGCACATTAGTTTGAAGTGACGAATCAAGAGTTATTTCTATTACTTTAGGTGTGTATGTTTGATTGCCTTAATTTTTCTAGAGTCATAACCTAACAATTTGACATCCATCCTATTGTGTATTGTATCATTGATGGTTTTGGATAGAATTTTCTTTTATCTTGCATCGGTGTGCCCTAATTCAACAATAACTGTTATGATGTAACATTTCTAACTTTAAATAAATTCAAATAAAACAAGAAAAAGTGGTCATTAGTTAGATCAAGATTTCTCCGATTACTCCCTAGCATATAATATAAGGAAAATACAAAATTTAAGAAAAAACTAGTGTTTTAATACTTCCCATTACCTTGGTTATAGCTTGAAGATCCGAGAAGGGTTCTAATTGTTTTTACTCTTTTGTGTATGAGACAAATATAGCATTGTTTTCATTGGATTTACATTTGAACTAGAAAAATAGTCTTGATAAAACCATGCTTATATAATTGAAAAAATGAAACTTTGGCTTCCAACTCAAGTCAAACACCAAAAATAGGGTTTTTAATTTCAATGTAACCTTCATAATTCGAAATTATAAATAATTCTCAACAATTAACTTGTCCAAAAATTTGGTGATGGAATTGGGACCAAAAATAGTGATTTCAATTTGAATTTACCATCATCACTTGATATTATAAATAATTTTCAACAATTAACTTGTCCAAAAATTTGGTCATGGTATTGGGTTGGAAAAATATCTTGACAGCTTTTCAGTTATCATAGCATGCACGATGCACATATTTTTAAGTCTCCTTACATTTAGAAGGAGCAATTAAATCCCCGCCTGAAAAATCAACCAAAATTAATGAAACTTGATGGATAGAGCAACATAATCTATTTTTCTTAGTATATTGTATAATGTGAAGGTGCAAGAAAATCTAAAAGTGTATATGGAAAATCTAGAATTTTAATTGAATTTTAAGCTCAAGTCTTCAAGTAGTATGATGGTTTTTTTTAGTTCCAAATGAATTAAACACCAAAGGGATCTCTACCTTTTCCCATGTCTCCTTGATAACAATCTCTTTAGTATCCCTATAAATATCATTCACCTGCACAGTAAGAGAATCGAAGCACACTTCAGGAAGTGGTGTTAGCATAATAGAAGGTTTGGAATCATCCTTGGTATTGCACCGTTTGGCACAAAAATGTCAAACATGGAGATAGAGCAGAATAACAAAAAAATACTATATTCTATTAAAGAGCTTGATCCCAAAATTGTTACATTCAAATGACATACAATCGGTGAGTTATAATAGTTCAATGGTGGGTTGATAGCATTGAGAAGGCTTCTAGAAATTCCATATGCTTCCAGGTGTTTCCAACTCCTCCATCATGTCTTCACCTAATGAAATTACACTTTCAGCTACTGCATTTAATGTGATATGAGTGATGGTTGGAATTACCTTCCAACTCTCCCTTTTAATTCCAAAAATAATTATACAAACACTTAAAAAAACTTGTAAAGTGATTTTACTTCTTGTTATGCTGTTCTAGTCTTCTTCTTTGAGCTTTCAAGCAAACAATAGATCTGTTCCAATCAACTACTTCCCTAAATCAAATATTTCATATCTCTTAACTGATCTTTGTCTGTGAGAGATTCACATAGAGTTGTTGCACTACAACTATGCCTCCAAAAGAGGGCTTACAACAATTTGGGGAAACCAGGTTTGTGACTAATTCTAGCCTATGACTAAGTATTTTCACCAAAAAACACTGAGGTGTTGGGTACAAACAATCATGCACCTCAAAAAAATTATATTCCCATAACTTCATTGATTAACATATATAAGATATAAAAATATTTAACAAAAAGAACTATTGATTTCTTGATTATTGATTCCAACTAACTTATCAACATCTTCAAACTTCCTAGGGAGTTCTTCATTCATCATATCCTTTCCTATGTCCACAAGGACCTCCTTCAACACAACTAAAAACATGCAATGTTCTCATCCCTCAAACCAAGCATCTTCCTGCTATCCCTCCGCAACTCTCTTCCTATGTAGAACCCAACACACAAAAATGATGGAAGACATGCTCGAGCCTTTTCTTTGTCTTTGACTTCATTCATCTTGCGAAGAGATATGGGTTCCTTTCCCTCTTGTAACTGTGGCTTCTTCAATTCAACCACTATGGGATACAACCCTCTACATAACACCAATAGATGATATGATCTTCTTATCTTGACTCACTTACATGTGGATCCTATACCACATAACTACTAATAGATCTTAGGTGGATTTCATGGATTCCTCTCTCTGTGAGTTTACAAATACCAGCTATGATATCTTTTCACTAAAGAGAATATAGAGACTATTCCTTCTAGTGGATAACAGTCTCTTCAAAAATTACTTCACACTAAAAATAAAGGAAACAATATCTCTTGGAAGTTCCCTTCAATGGTCAGATTGACCACTCTTAACCAATGGCGGGGGACTTTCAAGGAAACAATATCTCAAACAAGAAGATAGGGTTGTGGTTATCATCCCACAAGAGTAACAACTTAACCTGCAACTTCAACACAAAGACAACTTCAATTTTCAGTATGCAGCCAGAGCACTCAGCTCATATCAAACATAATTTTTAGCCATCGGTAGTAGAACTCGATGAGAGCGCCATAACACAATACAAAAATGCCATGCTCACAAAATAAAATTTGCATACTCTCAATAAACCTATGCATGAGGATGATTCAAAGTAATCAAAAGATAATGGTTGTCTAAACAACAAAATCCAAACACCTACAAATATCCCTACTCCTAACTCCTAAGCTATGTAGGATCACACCCTTAGCCTTTCATCATTCTGGGCACTCCCGTGAGGGAGTTATGCCCAGCCAACACCACTCTCTGATACCATGTTGAAAATGGAGGTAGAGAATAATAACACAAAAAGACTATGTTCTATTACAGAGCTTGAGCCCAAAATTGTTATTCAAATGACATACAATGAGTCATTAATATCACTTCAATGGAAGTTCGGTAGCCTTGACAAGGATTCTAGAACTTCTAGATTCTTCCAAGTGTTTCCATCTCCTTCGTCATGTTTTCGCCTACTACAATTACTCTTTCAACTACTACATTTAATGCGATATGAGTGATGGTTGTAATTACCTTACAACAAAACATAGATTTCTTTGTGCCACTCCGTTATGGTATTTTATACACTACAAATATTCATAACATTTATGTAGAGATACCTGGAAAAGAACCATACATTTATTCGATATTTGCATGGAATTTACTTCTACAACAATTTGCGCATGCAACATTAAGAATTTCCAAGTTACTAGGCCAAGATCTTATCGTTTTACCTTCTGATAGTAACATATATGCAACAATTGTAAAACAAGATTCATTAAATTTTTCATGTATTCTAGGTCCTTCAGTTTGTAAGGATCTATTCTTGAACTGCAAATACTTTCTCAGATCAAACTTTTTAAATATTGTCTTTATGGAGATCATAACTGCATGTTTGTATTGTACTGTTGTTTGATACATTCTAAAGTTTTATTTTTTATCCCTCCACTTTGCTTTGAAAATATTCTTCAATCGACTAAGATGAGACATGTTTGAATCTATATTCTTTGCTTGATGATGACACCCAAAATTTGGGAAAAAACTAAACTTCATCCCACCAAAGCTACATGAATTTTATTTCAGAGTGTCATGTACAAAATTTCTCTCTTCACCTATTCCTGTATCCTCACCATACCTAGACATAATAATATGATTTCTTTCCATTTTATGCTTGGAATCTAACTTCCAACTTAATTCTTTCTTGAAACTACCTGACTTAAAAGGTTCATCTTTTTTCTCTTGCCCAGTCTCCAAAGGCATTGAATATTCTACATTATTAACCGACTCTTTAGCACCAATGGAATGGTTGAGTATCTCAGGGTGAGAAATCAACACATGATGCAAAAAGTGATCACAGTTCATTATGATAAAATGATTGTCACAAGATATACACAAATACTTTGACCATTGCTAAAGTGGAGTTCCCCTATGGTGTATCTTCACATGCCTCTCAAGGAATGTTTTGTTTAAATGAAATACTACAATATCAACAAGCATATCCTACAAAAGTTTTGATTTCCTTCCTATGAATGGTGAGACAATTGTGACCAAAGGATTGCAACCAAAAAATTGCTCACTGCAACCTTTTTCACTCTTGACTTTGTGCCTCTTTGGAAGAAGAAATATGACCATCACCAAAATATTCCATAATAAATGGAGGGCGCTACTCAGCTATGCCATTGTTCAATTTTGCAGCATAACCAAGGGGCTCATACACCTCAACAATCCATGAAGCACTTGCAGTAACATTCTTTTATCTTTCTTGAAAACTAAAATACATTACCATTTTCTCTTTTTTATCTATAACCTCCATTAACAATGCTTCTACATCTTTCATGTTTTTTGACATTTTGCCAACTATTCAACCCAAGACTCTATTCTCAGAATATGAAATATAGTTACCTCCTTTTTATAGGAATGCATTCATATATTCATGTAATAGGCTTCCAAATTTCTTCAGATATTGTAGTTTTGAAATTTCCATTCAACATTAATTTAAAATATCTATGATGAATCCCCAGTGAGTTTGGCAACTTCTTTTCACAATAAGTTAAACCATGTTTTTCCCTATGGGTGCATTGACTACCATAATTGAGAAAACTTCCAATATAATGAAACCATTTTTCACTCCTATATGAGACTTTAGAAACAACCTTTTTTATGGCATTGAAAAGTCATACAATCGATTCCTTTCAAATTCACAACTATCGTCATGCAATTTCTAAGACATTCTTCTTGAAAAGCAGATTTCCATGTTGGAGAAGGGATGAAAAATTTGTTGATTTTGACTTTGTTTGTACTGCAATTCTATAGAAGTTGCTTCCTTCTCTAATGATTGTCGCTCCATAGACACGCTTACCCTCTTTGGATTACTTACTAAACTACTAGAACTTGGGGTTCCATTGCAACTCTCCAAATTATGACCATCTCGAAGCATATGTTTTAAACAAAAGGTCATCCCATTACATGTTTGGTGTGTAAACCTCCCATATTTCATCATTTCCTGGCATATTGAAAGTTTGGGATCTGTATGCATATTTGTTGATGAATATCCAACCTAGTCAACTATAGGAACATTATCTAGAGTATGAAAACCTAAATTATTTAATAAATAAAGTTCTCCATGATTGCATATAGATTGCATTTTCTAGAATATCCAGTATCACGATGCAATTCCTGTATCTTTGAAATTGAGTGATTTTCAATACATACATCTTCTTCCTTCATGGGTTTTGAATAAAGAGAGTAAGGAATAAGTTAACATCCACCAACATTAGGAACAAATGGTGAATCAAACAATTCAAAGGGGCACAAGATTGAGAGCCAGTTGTATGTTTTATTTCAAAACATTTTCCATGTTGTACTTCCTGCTTCCTTCCAGATTGTGTGTGTCCAAAGGATTGAATTATAGCCTACTCTACTTGTCATTTTTTTGTCAAATGATGATGATGTGTAACAAATATAGGTTGAAAACACTTTGATGACTTATTTCTTCCATGTTAATTTGCGCTCTTCACTTTGACCATGCCGCATAGGTGTTAGTCCCTTAGATGTTCCAAGGATGCTTTGGAACTATGCCACTAGGGCATCAATAAAATTTGTATTTATGTGTATTGTAACTTTCTATTTGGGAAATATATACTTCTTGGTTTCTTTTGAATTACCATAGTTTGAGCCTTATGAATATGAGATGCAATGAGTTAAGTTGGCATTATTCTTGATATAACATACATTTAAATTTTTATGGTGAATGAGGTGATATGATTAACAAATAATGAGATACACAATAATGTTGAAGGTAAGTCTTGTTTCTATATATGGAAGAATGTGTAATGATCTATAAATAATTAAATAGCTTAGAATATATTATAAATGCACACACACATATATATAGGTTTTGAAAACAACAACTACTATACTATAAACATTTCATGAATACTTCATAACATATTGACAACATATGAACAATCATCCAATCACATGATCCATTAATTGGATGAAAGGTTTCCTTAGAGAGATTTCATTAGATCAACAAGACAATTACATTAGAGAACAAGAGAGATGAAGATATAGGAATAATTTACAAAATTAAATAGATATTATAGACTACTATGGAATTTTTTTTGAATCTACCTGTCCCAAAATCACCATAATCATATGCTCTATTCTTTGAAGAGTCTTTGATCAAACAAAAATAAGGATGAGTTACACTATTCTTCCCCAAAAATGTGATCCTCTTCTTTATGGTAACTCTTCCCTCCTTATGTTGTTCGTTCTCCATTTTGTTGTGACTGCTTTTGTTTGTCTATTATTTCCCTTTTTCTATTATAACCAAAATACCCAACTAGGTCGCAAGTATGTTGTGTTTGATGGATTTGATGTTGACTGGATTATTGTTGTGATTTCTAAGTTGTTCTTCGTCTTTAATATTGAGTTGGAAATTGAAGTGGTTGTTGCACTAGTTGTTGAGGCAGTTGCTGGGGAAACAGTGAGGATGAGGCACTTGGATATCCTTGACGCATGAATAATAGATCCCACTGAGTATATGTTTAAGTTGTGAACTTGGTGATATTTTTATAGTCCTTTCCCATTGAGTATTCAAACAACTTCATATCTTGAAGGAACATGTCCAAGTCTATGTATTAAGTGTAGCATGATGAAAGAAAAATCTTGAGTATTGAATGAAGATTAGAAAGCAACCCAAAATCATCAAGAAATTTATCTAAGATAATATGGCCCTTGATTCTGTTAGATTTTTATCATTTAGACAGTATTATCTTAGGATCTTAACTGAGAGAATAACAAGCACAACAATCAATCACAAGAGACAATGGACACAAATATTTTCCTCGGGGAAACCATAAAGGAGAAAACCACGCAACTTCCTCAGAGATAGAATAAGCACCAATGGAAACAGTAAAACCCAAAGACAGTAAGATGATCTCCAGCAGCTATTTTATCTCTTATCCCAGCTCCTTCTCTCTCACTTATGCACTACAGCTAAGTGTGAGTGACTGTGTGATAAATAAAGAGGCTCACTCTCTATTTATCCTAATTCTCGACTTGACAATAACTCACCAGGGCCAAATTATCTAGGAGAGTCTAATAACCCTAGTGCCCCAAAACTGTGGGGACTTTGACCCCTAATCAACTAGGAGGGTTAACCTCCATGACTTTACATGACTTGTTTACATTACTGATTCTCCCAATAGGAAATTTGGGGAATAATCAAATGCAATATATGAAATATACAAGTGAATACATTATGAAGTTACAAATACATCAACACTCCCTCTTATCTAGAAAGGTATTCTCTTGACACAATACATCAACACAAGTCTTCTTCTCTAGATCGTCATCAAAACTGGATCATCACTGGATCATTATCAAAGATGGATCATCATCAAAACTGGATCATCACTGGATCATCATCAAAGTTGGATCATCATTGGATCATCATCACAGATGGATCATCATTGGATCATCATCATCATCACTTCTTCCGTTATCTCGATCAACTAGTTCTATCTCTCAATTCTACTCATCATAGGAAGATCTACAGAGCCATCCCTTTTTCATGTTGGTTGTAGGACTAGCCTTGATGTAGGTCTTCATCTTCTTCAGTGCTTATATCTAACCATGGGAGGAACACATCCAACATTCATGTAAAAAAGGCCTTCCCAACACTTACATTTGACCATGCGAGGAAAACATCCAACATACATGTCAGAAAGGCTCTGCACTTACATCTGATCATGTGAGGAACACATCCAACATACATGTCAGAAAGGCTCTACACTTACATCTGACCATGTGAGGAACACATTCATCATACATGTCAGAAAGGCTCTACACTTACATCTGACCATGCGAGGAACACATCCAACATACATGTTAGAAAGGATCTGCAGTTACATCTGACCATGTGAGGAACACATCAATCATACATGTTAGAAAGGATCTGCACTTACATATGACCATGTGAGGAACACATCCAACATACATGTTAGAAAGGATCTGCACTTACATCTGACCATGCGAGGAACACATCCATCATACATGTCAGAAAGGCTCTGCACTTACATCTGACCATGCAAGGAACACATCTAGCATACATGTCAGAAAGGATCTTCACTTACATCTGACCATGTGAGGAACACATCCAACATACATGTCAAAAAGGATCTGCACTTACATATGACCATGCGAGGAACACATCCAACATACATGTCAGAAAGGCTCTTAGACTCATCACTTACCTTTGGAGGGAACCTCGATCTGGAGAACACCAAGATTCTCCCTGAAGTACTCAAACTTCATTCTAGCTAATGGCTTGGTCAACACATCATCTATCTATTCGTCCATCACAATATACTGGAGCTTCACTGCTCCTCTCTGCACCATATCCCTGATATAGTGATATTTGATCTCGAAATGCTTTGACTTGTCATGGAACACCAGGTTATTTGACAACTTCACACAACTTTGATTGTTGCAGTATATACAAGTAGCATCCAACTGGAGATCAAACAAATCAGATAGTAGCTTTCTTAGCCACACTACCTCACAACTAGTCGAACAAGCTGCGACATACTCTTCTTCAACTGTACTTAGTGCCACCCAGGATTGCTTCCTGCTAAAGCAAGGTATGACACCCCATCCCATACTAAAGAAGCACCTCGAAGTGCTCTTCCTATCAATGACACTTCCTGCTCAATCTGAATCAACATAACCCTCTAGGTTAATCTTCTGATTCACCTCATACTTGAGCCCATTATCAACTGTACCCTTTAGGTACCTCAAAATATTCTTTGTAGCAATCAAGTGAACATGTCTAGGATCTGTCAGGAACTGGCTCAATGTGTTGACAGCAAAGAAAATATCTGGTCTTGTATTCATTAGGTAGATCAAGGACCCAATCATCTGATGATACATCATAGCATCAACCGAATCTGATGAAGAATCGCTCAATAGCTCCAGGTTCGATGCCATAGGTGTGGTCATGGCCTTGCAATCCATCATCCCAAACCTCTTTGGGATCTCTACTGCATAATTCCCTTGTCCCAGGGAGATTCCATCCACATTATGCCACACCTCCATGCCTAGAAAGTAGTGCATCATACCCAAGTCCTTCATCTCGAACTCGAAAGCAAGCTTCCTCTTTGTATCAACAATCAACCCATCTACACTTGTTACAAACAGGTCATCTACATACAGTAGGAGTATCACTGGGTTCCCTTCTTTAAGCTTGTAGTAAAGGTTGTAATCTGCTTTACTCTTGTTAAAGCCCAAACTGGACAGGAAGCCATCAATTCTGTCGTACCGTGTCCTAGGTGCCTGTTTGAAACCATACATGGATTTCTTTAATTTACACACATGAGTTTCTCTGTCATGTGTCTCAAAACTGGGTGCCTGCTTCACATACACTTCCTCTTCCACTTCACCATTCAAGAAATCAATCGTGACATCCATCTGGTGTATCTTCCATTTCATCAAAGCAAGTACCGATATGATGGAAGTGTATCTAGCCACAGGTGCAAAAGTCTCTTCATAATCTATCCCTTCTTTCTGCGAGAAGCCACAAGCCACAAATATTGCTTTATATTTCTTTATGTTACCATCTGCAACATGCTTGATCTATTTGATCTACTTGGAATTCACGATAGAATTCCCCTCTGGTCTTGGGACAACATCCCAGAAATCATTCTTCATTTTTTACTGGTACTCCTCGATCATAACATCCTTCCATTATTTCTTCTTTTTCACTTCTTCATAGTTGGAAGGTTCTTTATCAATGAAGTCACATAATAGGGCTACATAGCCGGATCAGGACTTGGTTCTTTTCCTTTCTTTATGTATTTCTTTTGGAGCCCCATATCTTTCTACACCTTGGATAGCCTCTCATACCGATGCAAGTTTCCTCTTGTGAGGGTTCTTCGCTTGGGGTGGATCATAGGTTCCTGGGGTTCTTCCATTTCTCGATATTCTTCTTGAGTTGCATCATTCATAGTTGTATTTTTAGTTATGGGTATTTCTGTTTCTTCAGGGTCTTCAGTAGGTGTTTTTCTATATTTGTTGTAAGATGAGTCTTCATCAAAAGTTATGTCCCTGTTGATGTTGATATTCTTGAATCCTGGGAAGTATATTATGTAAGCCTTCGAGCTTTCACTATATCCCACAAATATACCCTTTTTACTTGAAGGATCTAACTTTGTCCTCTTTTCCTTCAGAATGTGTATGTATACTAGAAAACCAAATATTCTGAGATGGCTAACTTCTGGTTTCTTTCCGAAGAAGACTTATTTAGGTGTGTTTTTCTTGAGTAATCTATGTGGAGTAAGGTTCTGTACATACAAAGCTATTCTAGCAGCTTCTGCCCATAGATGCATAGGAAGATATTGATCATGAAGCATTTCCCTTGTGGCTTCCATAATCATTCTATTATTCCTTTCTGTGACCCCATTCTGTTGTGGATTATATGGACTGGTTAACTCCGTCTTGATCCCTGAGTCTTTGCATAATTCTTTGAATTCATTTGATGTGAATTCTTCGCCATTGTCTAATCGAAAGGTCTTGATTTTCTTTTCTGTATGATTCTTGATCAAGGCTTTGAACTCTTTGAACTTGTTGAATACTTCATCCTTGTTTTTCATGATGAATATCCATGTCTTCCTAGCAAAATCATCAATGAAAGAAACATAGTATACATACCCGCTTAATGAGTTGGATGACATCGGAACGCATACACTGGAGTGAATGATTTCCAAGATTGCTTTTTCCTTGCTTTCGCTACTTGGAAATGTCTTCTTTGTGTTCTTTCCTTTCGCACATCCTTTGCAAACGCCTTCATGTTTTTCCTACATTAATGGAAGTCCTTCAACAACTTTTCTTGCAAGAGGTAGTTCCCTATAGTGCACATGTGCAAGCCTTCTATGCCAAAGCTCATTTGTCTCTACTGAGTCAAGGACCAAAGCTTGTTCTGGTTGGCCCTTCAATTTGTATAGTCCTCCTTCTTGTTCTCTGATTACAACTGCATCATCTATAGTATTTCCTTTTGGCCACATGAGGACTTGGCCATCTATAAATGAAACCCTCATTCCTCTTACATCAAATGCTGATATGGAGAGGAGATTCTTCTTTAGTCCTGGTACAAACAAGACATCCTTCATCTTTATAGACTTTCCAAAGTCTAGCTTGTATGAGGATTCACCACTACCTTTTATGGGATATTGGTAGTCATCCCCAAGTTTTACCTTGTGGGGTGAATCATGTTCAGATAGTTTCACAAAATATTCCTTGAATCCTGTCATGTGTTTGGAGGCCCCACTGTCAATAAGCCGATATTTGCTTCCATGTGTGATAGTTCCCGTGAGTACAGAGAGAAGAACATATTCTTCATCACTTGAAGAGTCTTCACTTTCTTGTTTGACTCTCTTCTTGGGAGGATCATCATCTTTTGTAGTGTGAGCATGATGTCTTCTTTTGCAGTTCTTCATCTTTTTAATAGGACAATTTCTAGCAAAGTGTCCTCTCTCATCACATGTATAATATCTGATTTTGGATAGATCCTTTCTCGGTCTTCCAGAGTTATCTTTCTGGTGAGAATTCTTACCTTGGTGATGATGATTTTCCCTTCTGCTTCTCTTGGAGTGTACTGTGAAATCTTGATTGTCATTTCCCATATTTTCTTCTCGAGCTACTATTCGAGCTTCTTCTTGTGAGAATTCTTCCCACAGCCTACTAAACCTGATTAGCTTCTTTTTGACACAGATTCCTTGGATGAAATAATCCCATGACCTAGGGAGACCATTCAAGGTGGTCATCACAATTTCTGCATTCTCTACTTCTTCATCCACTGCTTCAAGTTGTTCCTTGATTTGAGAAACCCTTGTGACGTATGACTGTATGGTCTCTTCATTCTGGATCTTTACATTCTTTAACTGGTTCCTCAAGGTCATCTTCTGATTAATGTTATTCCCTTCAAATAGCTTGGTCAGGGCATCAAACATTGCTTTAGGTGTCTTTAGGGAGGACACCTATGGTATGAGGTGATCCTTGATTGAATCAACAATAATCCTCTTAGCAAGTTAGCCATGAACAATTTATTTTTTTGTAAGGCCTTAGATTCATCTCCCTATAGAACTGGAACTTCTTCACTGATCTAAGAGTCCAACTCATTTTCTTCTAGGACCAGGGAGATCCTATACTTCCAGGCTCGAAAGTTATCAGCTCCCTCAAGATTTTCATCAAGCTTGGCGTGATGAGACATCTTAAATGAGAACCTCAAATGGAAATACAAAATCAAGATTTTCATCAAGCTTGGTGTGATGAGACATCTTAACTGAGAACCTAAAATGGAAATACAAAAGATCTTACCTGTTAGAGAAGCTGAAAACTAGATCTGAACCTAATCTTCTACAGTGATGGTATTCTGGTTCTAGGGCAGATTAGGGTTTCACTTTCCTGGAGTTATACCCAACCAAAATCCTTGATTTTTGTCTCTAAACTTCGATTTTGAGGTGGAGAGTGATTCTAGCCAAGGATCACTAAAAAATTCTCCTTTAATAAAAATCCCTAATTTCTCGATGTAGTGGTAGGTCAAAAACTGAAAGTGCTTAGAATCAGATTCTACTTCAATAGAAAGATGCGCCCTTCAATGGAGGTTTAGGCTAGCCTCCTTTTGCTGATGGATTGTGGAGAGAGACCCAAAAAGTAAGAATCCCTAGCTTCCGCAACTACACAATGTCTTCTTCTTAGGTTAGTTATGATACCATGTTATATTTTTATCATTTAGACAGTATTATATTAAGATCTTAACTGATAGAATAACAAGCATAGCAATCAATCATAAGAGATAATGGACACAAATATTTTCCTCGGGGAAACCATAAAGGAGAAAACCCTGCAACTTCATCAGAGATAGAATAAGCACCAATGGAAGTAGTAAAACCCAAAGATAGTAATATGATATCCAATAGTTGTTCTCTCTCTTATCCTAGCTCCTTCTCTCTCACTTATGCGCTACATCTAAGTGTGAGTGACCGTGTGATAAATAGGGAGGCTCACTCTCTATTTATACTAATTCCCAACTTGACAATAACTCACCAGAGTCGACCTCTCTAGGAGAGTCTAATAACCCTAGTGACCCGAAACTGTGGGAACTTTGACCCCTGATCAACCAGGAGGGTTAACCTCCATGACTTTACATGACTTGTTTACATTACTGATTCTCCCGATAGGAACATCGGGGACTAATAAAATACAATATATGAAATATACAAGTGAATACATTCCAAAGTTACAAATACATCAACAGATTCCACCTTCTATTTCTTCAAACTTGAAGTAATCATTTCTACAATATGATACTATTGACTCATAGTACTATTGGGTGTGTGTTATATTCTCTGCATGACTACCCACCTTTTTGTGGGGGTTCAGGGGCTCCATTTTTTGCCCCATCTTTTGGCTATTTTTTGCCAATGGTTTTCAACCCATTGTATTCTTAGTACAGTTTAGGAGTTAGGGTTTCTAAGCTTGGTAAATACCTATATATTGTATTGTAAATGATTGAGTTTACATAATGAAAGAAACAAAAGAGAGTGGTGAAGGTCTAGTTAAGTTGTTTCTTGGTTAATGGTTTCCAAGGTAATATCTATGTGTAATGTGTGTGTGCGCTATTGTTTTAATTTTTTTATGCTTAAGAATTGTATGCATTCTTACACTTAATCAGGATTAGAACTAACTAGTAGTGTCTAGGATAAATATATCCATTTTAATCCTAAGGGGGATGGAAGGCCCTAATTGAGGTAGTCAGTAGAAATTGCTTTAAAATAATTAACATCTTTGTCCAACTAGATAAAATTGGCATGTATCGTTTGGGCCAGATTCTTCTTTGTAATAATATTTGATGCCTTCATGATGGTTTTGACTCTATCCCTTATTTACAGTGCCTCTAGCTCCTCATTAGTCTTAGAATTGAGAATATCCATGACTCACATGGTAATTTATGACTTCTTCTCTAATTCTATGAATCCCCTCTTGGAATCATGTGATTCGGTAGATACCAAGTTCCATTCATCTCGTGCAATTACAAAATGATTCCAGCTTTTTTTCATCACTATGGCTATCTGATCCTAGGCTAAGTGTTTAGCTCCTTCGAAAGGGGATTCCATGAACCCCTCTTAGTGAGGTGATAAACATCCTTCTACAACTTAGTCTTAGTGTCTTGTAGGTCATTGATCATTGCATCCCTCTTTTTTTCCATATGATTTATAATATCTACCTCTTCCTCGTGCTTCCTGAGGCCCTTCCTAATTTTACTCAATTCTGCTTCCTTAAAGCTAATATCAGCGAATGTCTTGTCCAACTGGTTAGTTGGGTCAACTGATGTGGATTCAATAAAGGAAAAACCTTTTGCACATATAAGAATGTAATTGTCCCCCTTTAGGTTACTGGCTTCTTTCTCCAACTTCTCTACTTTTATATTGTATTCTTGGACCACCTTATCCATATTGTCCTTTTCATCCTAATTTTCCAATATCTTTGGTTTTTGTACATGTTCAATGGTAATTAGTTCTAAATTATTCTTGAGAATATATATCTCATTTTCCATTTCTTTCAACAATTTATGTACAGAGGAAATATCAAGAGCATTTATTCCCATTTCCACTTCTTTTTGTTCTAATTCCCTGATTTTAAGTTGCTTGGCCTTGTTGGTCGCTTTCTCTGGCGCAACTGTATCCGGTTGGACTCTTAATAGTCGAATCTGACTTCCCTATTTAATGGTAATATACAAATAATATATTAGGTGATGATTATAAATGTACAATAAGCTCACCTTTATACGGCTTTAGCAAGCATAGTGAAGGGTTATGCCCTTTCACTAGTAACCTAATAATCTAGCTATTTATAATTAATGATATTTAATTAAACATTCACAACATTGCCTTCCCTTGGGAAAAGCTTTGTCCTCAAATCTTTAGTATTTTCCTAATGTTGTCCTTCATTCTGATTCAGTGTGGGTATTAGAATTGGATGAGATTTCTAGCGCAGAGACTTGCACTTCCTTTCCATTGATGATTCTGCATTATATTGTCTGATTGTTCCTACATTTATGGCCAAGGGTATAGTCATCATTGCATTGAAGACATATGTTTTTCTTCTTTTTTATATTATCGGAGTAACTGTTAGATGACTTCGACCTATTTTCCATTTCATAGGCATATGATTGACGTTTGTGACATTGATGGCCGGGTGGCCAAGTATCTTCATAGTACCTACATTGTGTCTCTTTTTCTTGTCGATAATGGTTATCACCTCTTGTTCTCATTCCCTCCAATTTTCGTTCTATGGATTTGGATTTATATCTTACTACTTCTACATTAGGTATGTCATGTAACTTTAACTCTTTTTGGAGGTATGGGTTAAGACCCCCTAAATAGGTTAAGAGTCTTTTCTTATCAGACAACCCCAATACTTGTGTCGATAAGGATTCCCACTGATGTGTGAATTCCTCAACGCTTCCAACCTGTTGCAATCTGGTAATTTTACTAAAAATTTCATCTTATTTGATTCATTGAAACCTATTAAAAAAATAATTTTGAACAAGTTTCAGGTATAGGCAAAATTATCTCTCCTCCACCATAAGTACCAATTATAGGCGTACCCTTCCATATGCATTGATGCATATTTCACCTTCTCCTCGCCAGATTGAATATTGTAAATGTCAAAGTATTCTTCTACTTTGTTTATCCAAGCAACGCATTGGTCTTCACTCCCATTCTATTTCGACAACTCTATATTTTCCTTAGGTGGGTACACTATGTAAGAATGATGTTTATTTCCTTTTGCCTTACAGTTTGATGGTGGCTTGGAACTACTGGACGATGCAAGTGACATATTTGAACCGCTTCGTTGTTGGTGGTGATTTTTAGCCTTTTTATTCTCTACTATCTTACTGATAGCATCTATTTTGCTCTTTAATCGTGTCTCCATATCTGGCAGTACTTTTGTTTT
Source organism: Pseudotsuga menziesii (assembly GCA_001517045.1). NCBI lineage: Eukaryota > Viridiplantae > Streptophyta > Pinopsida > Pinales > Pinaceae > Pseudotsuga > Pseudotsuga menziesii. The sequence goes on from LPNX010987319.1 coordinate 207,251, forward strand.
TATCTCTTGCTTAAGCGTTGCATTGTTAATCTTTATTTATTTTTTCAATTATTCTTGATTCTTTGTGAGTGTTTCTTGTATGGAAACATGAAATGAGACATCTAACATGTTTGGACTACTAACTTGGTCCAGACTAGGTATGAGTCTTTGTAACACCTCGATTAATATATTATGGTTTTGCATCATGGTGCTCAAGTTATGTGTTAAGGTGTTTATGTTTTGAGTCATGGTACTGATTTTGTCATCCAAGTCCTTTTGTTTTTAGTCTAGGATGTCAAATTTTTCATCCATCCTTCTTTATAGTACCAGAACAAGCTCGTCTTTGAGTATTGTATTGTTATTTTTCATCTCTTCCTTCAAGCTTTTTTGGTTAGCGACAAGGGATTTGATTTCCTTCTCCATTTTTTTGATTTGTTCTTTTAGTTCCGCCATGGTATTGGACCTTGTATGTGGAGGTGTGTACTTCGAAGCTATTTTGGCTTGTGAGGGGTGAAAAAAATCTTTTTACCAAGGATGGTGATGTTTTTAAAGATAATAATTAATTATATTAATTATTATATAAAAAATATTTATTTTATTATTTTGTTTTAATATCATTAAACAAAATTGAAATATTATAAATATATTATAATATATTGAATTAATATATTATAATTATATTTTTTTTATAATATATTATAATATTTTGTTTTGCAGGTCGTGGAGGTGGAATGACGGCGCGGTGAGATGATGGAGAGGTGAGGAGGAAACGGGGGTAGGGATGTGCGAAGGAGCAGATAAGGGCGGATTCCATGGAGGTGGACTGGAAGAAGGACGAGGATATGGAGGAGGGTTGGGGAAGTGGTGGTTGGGCAGCGTGGAAGGGAAGTGCGGATGGTGGAATGACATGCGGCAGAGGAGGGAATTCGCAAAAGGGAGTGCACAAAATGGTGGAGGGAAATGCGAAGAAGGGAATGCACAATGGAGCAGCTGGCGATGGTGGAAAGTGAGTGCGAAGGGTGAAAGGTGGATGGGGGAGTGTGACGGTGGAGCAGCACGTGGAGCAGTGTGGGAGGGAGGATTGGAGTAGCAAAGAGAGAGAGATGCTGGAATGAAGGAAGATAACTGTGGAGGAATGAACTTGAGAGAGAGATATGGTGAAATGGAGGGAATATGTGATGTGAGATGAGCGAAAATCGAGATCAAAGGTGGGAGGATCTGAATCTGAGCTCACCCGAGGAGCAAAACTGCTCTGATACCACTTGGAGCAACCGTATCCGGTTAGACTCTTAATAGTCAAACCCGACTTCCATGTTTAATGGTAAAATATGAATAATATATTAGATGATGATTATAAATGTACAATAAGCTCGTCTTTATACGGCTTGAGCAAGCATAGTGAAGGGTTATGCCCTTTCACTAGTAACCTAATAATCTAATTATTTATAATTAATAATATTTAATTAAATATTCACAACATTCTCATTCATGTTTTTCCTCTGCAGCCATCATTTTTCTTGATAGGCAAAAGCATGTTAAAGCCTAATAAGGGAGATAATAGACATAAGTTGAGATAATGAAGGCACTTAGATATGATTATACAAATATTTATAAATAATTGTTTTGTTGATTAATTATTTCCTTTTTAACAACTAATGTGCAAAAAGAAAAACTTGGTGATTTAGCAGAGTTATAAAGGAACCAGGTTCCATCTAACATTATCTCTGACTTGATACCCAGAAGAGGCACCAGTTTTTACTATTGAAGTTCCATATATCTAAAGACACGGACAGATGATAACTGAATCACTTCTAGTTTTGAATATAGCCATAGAAACAACATCAACATATTCAATGCTAATCACAGATCCATTAGTTGGATTCCTAGCCTTAAATATATAGATAAACTAGAAGCCATTGAACATATCTAGCAACACCATATCACTCTTTGTTATCTCGAGTGATTTTACCTACCTACACCAACACATTCGACACAATTTGCATGGAGATACTTCAGATAGAATAGATGTTAGAAAATTAGGTTAGAAGATACATTTTATATTTAAGTTATAAGGGAGTATCTAATCAAGATAGCATCCATAGGTTATGAAGTCATTTTTTACTATTTCAGTTTAAAAAAGAGATCAAGTTTGGGTGTCCAATTTTTTTTCAATATTAATGAAGACTATTATTCCTACATCTTATTGAGTAATATTATCATTCCTGTGTCACCTTGGATCAGGGACCATCCATAGGTAACTACAAGGACTTGTGTGTTACAGTAAATTTTTTGTTTCGTATGTGTTTTAATAGAAGAGAGAAGATATCACAAATTACTATAATTTGTATAGGTTTCCAGTATTTCGATAGAGTAGTGTTAATGAATTATTTATGCTCTTGAGTTTAGTATAGAGGTATTTTTAATGTTACTGCAATTTGAATTTGAATGATTATTTTTGTTTCGCATGATATATTGTCATATGAACTAGTAAACGCATTAAAATTATCTGTTTATTTCACCACTCACTCGAAATTTCATGTCACAAAATACCTATAACTGGTGTGTTAATGGTGGGGTAAACTAGGGAGTCCTTCAAAAGGTTTGTTTAAAGTTAGATGAAGATCTTCTTAAAACTTGTCTTTTAGACTGTTGATAAAGAAATACGTGTCTGGTTGAATAATGAGATCCATGTTCCTTGCAACCCTTATCTCATAGATTAAAATTATCTTTTCTTTTTACCCGCAGTATTTTTGGATTAATTAAATTAAAGTTACACACTACTAGGCATCATTAGTTTTATTTATAGTCAAATATAGTTTACATGATCCTCATAAGTTTGTATGAATCCATGGGATGATGATTAAAGCAAAGGTTTAGATACAACACTCTGTTGCTGCTACAATTGATTCCCCAAAAATGTTCACATTTTGGGGCCCCTCCTTAGAATTTTTTAGCTTTTAGGATTTCTTAGACTACTTTTTCTCCTTAAAGTTTCATTCATTGACTTATATTTATTTCAACAAGTCATAAAAGCCTTTTTTCGGTAGGTTAGAACTGAAATTTTCTCCCAATGTGTCGGATGAACTCATCGAGTCAAGCCAACACATCGGGAGTACTCAACTATACCATCCGATATGCTTATGCTTGTTTTTGTCCAAGGCCTAAGTCTTGCAGAAATTTTTGACGAGTTTTACAGATTACATTGGTGAAACTTAGAGTTTCAACCCGACATTATCGGATGTACTCGCGTTTCGTTACCGACACATTTGTTCGGAGACATTTCATCGGAATATCTTACCAAGTGAAGTTGACGGTATCAGAAAGACTCATCATTTGACACCAAAGCTATTGGAAGGAACTCATGTTTTCCACCCGACAGTTTTTCCTTGGAGTTTTTTTATAAAGTTTTTCGACTGCCTTTTTCTTGGAGTTACCCAGTGAGTTTTTCCGACAATGTCAGCATAACTCAAGGTTTTATGCCGATGTGTTCGACAAAATTGGGAGTTTGTTTCTAATGTTATCACACAGAACTTTTCTATGAGTTGTTCCAACAACACATGTTTTCATAATCTTTTGGTAAGTTTCCATGACAGCGTCGGAATAAATCAAACTTCGGAGCCAACACTGTCGCATATGACATGTTTGGCCACATTGAATTGGTAAAGTTGATGATGAAGTTGACATTTTAAGTGCCAAAATGATGTTTTCATCCCCACACCATTAATTACCCCAGCGACCGCATTTATTACGTTTTCAATTATTTTCCTATTTATAATGCGGTTTTTTTATGGTTGTTATCATTTCACTCTGTTTTGGATGTGCCTAGTCAGCGATTTCCACCTATAGCTCACAGATTTATTCGCCAAGCACCATACCCTCGCCAGCATTTTCCTGGTGGGCCTGAATCCTTATCTTTTACTGTTTTGTGTGAAGAGGTTTTATAAAACGACATTTGGGGGGATTTAGGGTTTACAGGGTTAGGTTTTTTCCTTCACCACCTAACTGGCGTGATTTTTAAAAGATGTCCCCCAAACCTTAGGGTTTTGTCTTCACCTGTCAACCACTAGAAGTCACTCGAGACTGGTCGAGATAAAGCTTTTGGCATCACAAAGTTTAACCTAGCCTACTAGCCCGACCATGTTTGTTTAATCTTCACCTTCATTGTTGCGTATGTTTTGACCTTTCAAGCCGTAGATATGATGGATCTGTCAAACCTCTGGGACGTTATTGATGTAGTCACGATAGGTCGAGCATTTCATCAACTGTGCCTTATCTAGTTTACCTTTATTTATGTTGATAGGGGAACACTCGATGGTTTAGCACAATAGGGACTACCACATTTTGAAGTATGGCCTAGGTTTTCTTTCCAAGCCACATATTTTGTCCCTGTGATTGGCGCTGTGGTTTCAAGAATTTTTCCTGGTTTTTGGGTCAACCTAGGGTTTTGAGTTGCTTTTGGTTTCAAAACACAAAGCCATTAATGCGTTTATCTTTGATTGTTTTCTTTCATGTAGAAGAAAAGTTAATAAAGGGATGTTTCTACGTCTTGATATTAAAACATAATGATACTGAATAGAAGTGAGCTTGGCAAGCCTTGCGTAGGAATTAAAACTAGTTTTTATTATTCTTCTATATCCTGACCTAAAATACAAGATGAGTGGTTTAGAGCCAGTAACCTGATCCAAAAACAACATTTAGAGCCTACACCTGAACTAATAATTTTCATTCCGGTTTGATCTAATATATACCTTGCCACAAGATTAAAATGTCTGGATAACCTACGGGAATAATTTCTCTACATCACAGGGTAATTTTGAGATGGTCGAGGATGAAGCGGTAAAAATTCTTTATTATATTCCATCATATTAAGCAATGAACGCAATCTTATTTTGAAAGAAGACATGATTTGTTATCTAAGTTTTCATTGTTATCTTTCCATATTAATAGTAGCATTTCATTCTAACATATCCTATTGATATGAATGCATGATTTGATCAAAGTGACACAAAGTTATTTCTTGTGATGGTTATGTTACAGATTCAGTATTCACACCACAACATGCCAAAGAAGGGTGGAAAGAAGAAGGACAAGGTCCATGAGGAGGATTCAGAGGTGGAGGTCTTGCCAGAATGGATATTATTTATGAAGATACCAAAGCTGTCATTTGATCTGATCCAGAGTTTAAATGGGGACAGATATATCATATGGTCAAGGACCAGAATGTCCCAGATGCAGGATTAGAAGATATGCCTTTATATAGAAACATCAGAAAATAAGGTATCACAAAAGTATTCGTGTGCCTTGAGCTCTTCCTTTCTGCCGAGGTAATCTAATCGATTGGATCCTTCCTTGGGAAGATGAAACTACTATAATTATTTCAAACAAAGAAGGACAACCCTTTGCTTCCTTCAACCCTGCATATATAGCCAAGGATTGCAAGCTACCAACTCCCCAAACTCAGATGATAGATGATTGGATAAATAGTTTGAGTTTAGACTTCTTTGAATATGTGAAACAGATGATGATAGCAAGGAAGAAATTTCGTTGGAAACCCTCTAGCGAGTACGAGACCGCCATCCTACGCACCCCCTATAGGCTTATAGCCCTTATGATAAACACATTTTTTGGCTGGGAAAATGGAATTTTCTACAAATTAAGCTGGATTCCCTTAATATATCATGTAGCCATGCAGGGAACCATCTTCAACTTGGAAGACAACTTGTCATCATGCATAGCTGCAACACTAGGAGTTTTGACACAAAGGAAGTCATAATTTTACATGGGCTCCTATTTGATTGATTGTATTTTATGCACACATCAGTTCTCAAAGATAAATTGTGATTGGCACCTTACTCGGACTCATGTATATGCCGCATATCAAATCATGTGGGCACACAAGTACTCTAGTTTCTACAAGCTCATCTGTGAGGAATTTCTACTGCCACTGTATGAGCTTCTTTTTCTCAAAGATTGCAATTGCATGTCCAAAGGTGCAATGGAGACTGTATGTGAATATGGAGACTACTATTTCTATAAGGAGGGATTGTATATAAGGATGTATGGAGGATCCCGGGCTCCCTCATTGTTGCCGAGATACACCACAGATTATGTAATCCATAAGGGGGTAGTAAGATAATTGTATATAGATGGGTTTGGGAATTTCTTGTTTGACATGAAGAAAGCTATCTATCCACAACTACCATTCTGCATTGGTGGTTATAAATTCACTAAGGTGAAGAGTGCACTTGATTTTGTAAGGGAATTAGAATTTTTCTTTTTCAGGGAGAAAAGTTTCCACAAGAATGAATCCTGTGACAAGGTTTTGAAATATTGTGCATTTGTAGGAGTACATTTCGAATACTCCCATCATTTTGATAAGTACGAGGAGGTATACAGAAACATTTGCAATATTATTTCTTTGAATAAGCGGTTCAAAATAAATAAGCTATAAGTGATGCATGTAGGATGAGATAGCCTCAGCCTATAGTGTTGTAGGATTCCACGTGCATCTTACAGGCCTCCCTTGCAAGTTGGATATGGAAGCCTACAACCCTGTAGGATAAATTATTCCTTATGGATTGCCACATGCATCGTACAAGGGAGGATTGCAAGTTTAATATGGAATCTGACAACCCTATAGGGGCATGTAGGACATCACATGCAACTTATAAGGGGATTTAGGCTTCCACATGCATCCTACGAGCCTCCTTTGCAGGGCACATGTGACATATGCTATCCATGTAACAAACAAAACTAATAATAATCTAAGACTTGTGTTTTACTGTGGGAAAATGAGCCTTGACAACATGAATTGGAGCTATGTTACAAAATCTAGAAGAGGATGTAAGCTGAAATTTTGGTTTACTTTAGCAATAGAAATTTGACAACACTTTCCATGCCAGAGCAGAACTTCCCCATGTGGATAATGTGAGGCTTTCTAAGAACACTAGTAGCATTGTTTTTATAAATAGATAAAGGAATCCCATGAAAATGAGAGCTTCAGGAATCAATAAGGATATGTACTTTATTTTAATCAGTGCATGAAAACCAAGGTCAAAGAACATGAAGCAGAATTAGTTGTTGTTGGAAAAGATCCTCAAGCAAATGCAAAGAAGATCCCTTAGTGAACATGTACCAAAGTTGTTTACATGTTATGGTGCATGTTCACTAAGTGAATCCCCCATTCCATAAACATATGGGAAAAAAAAAAGAGTAAATTAGATTCTTGAAGACATGCTTCACATGTATGTGATGGAAAAACCATCCAAGCGAGACGATTATCTACACTTGCTAGAGTTTGCATATAACAATGGGAAACAAGCTTCGACGTTGGGCATAATTCCATTTGAGGATTTATGTTTTCCCACATGTTTGTGAAACATGGGACTCACTTAGTGAACATGCACCAAGTAGGCTTACATCCCTGCATGATGCATGTGGTAGCCTGCAGCCTTGTAGGCTAAGATAACTCAACTTACAGGGTTGTAGGTTTCCACATGCAACCTGTAGGCCTCCCTTGCAAGCTACATGTGGAAGCTTATAAATCATCCTCTATGGGCGTAGGATGCCACATGCAACCAAAAGGGAGGCATGCAGGTTGCATACTTGTATATTTTTGCATTATAAATGGTATTATAGGTATAAAAATGGTCAATGGGGGAGACATGGGAAACAAGGGACTTAGAGATACAAAGATGATAGAATTAATGGATACAAAAATTTATTTCGCAATGTAAAATGTACCCTTACAAAAGGATTTGATTGCTTATGAGGTTGGATATGCAACATATTTTAACTAGACTCTATGAAAACTGTAACAATTTCTTAGGTTGACAATGGGTAACATGTCGCAACTTACATTTGGAGTGGATAGTCTAGCCTTTTTTGAACTTGCAATAGTACAAACAAGAAAAAATAAATACTTTGGAATGATTATATATGGTATATCTAACAAGTTAGGACATTTTTCTATCACAACGCCACAGGTTTCCATATTTAACAAATTCCCTATATAAACATTAAAACATAAAATTGTTAAAAGAAAACCACGCCATTCTAACAACTTTTCTAAATAGGATAAAATGTTAAAATATTAAAGTGGGTTTTTCCCTCAATTTTAAAAACATGTAAATGCAAAACATATGATCTTGACATTTTCTCAACACCATACCTAGAATAGAGAAAACCAAGCTTTATATCTTCCAAAATGTCCATTTGTCTGATTGAGGACCTTTTAACGCTGTTAACCTTGACTTTAAATGTTGTTGACATCATGAATAACACATGAATTCGCCTTGATCTATGTACCTACAACATTTCAATCATCATGTTAAATCCAATTTTTTATTTGAAATTTTATATAAAACATCTTTGTTTTCACCAAAATTTGACTTCACTAGGTTTCAAAATCATATTTGTATTTTTCTGAAATTTATATCTATAATTTGTCATTTTAAATCAAAGAGGGGAATAATAGGTTGTTCAAATACAATCATGATCCCAAAAATAGTTCTAATAATTCAAAACAGGTTTATTGATACAGAAAATGCATCTAAGATGAATTAACCTCCCAAGAAACAACATTTTATGAAGAAGAAAAAAAGAAATAAAATAGAAATGGTTAAGGAAACTTACACCAAAAAGTAAGTAGAAAAAAGTAGGGTGATTTATCCCAACTATTCACCATCCAAACCATTTACTGCATCTAAGGGAAATAAGTGTAAAATGAGTATCAAACCGCTACAAACAAATGAACAATAATACAACAAAAAAAATTATAAATAATCTCTAAGATAGTAATAAAATAAAATAAAATAAAGCATAGATTTTTTAAAACTTCACTCTGTTTAAGGTTTTGAGAAAATATTCAAAAGTTTTGTAATCACGTTCTTCTAATTTGTATATGTCATTCTTCATATTGTAAAATAAGTTGGCCACTGCTATAACAAATTCAAGTTGTATAAAAATATTATATATTGAACCTATTAGGATTATTATTAATCCTCCCTTTGACTACATAGTCTATTTGTTCATTTCCTAGCTTATGAGGTCTTCATCACTTCACTAGTGCACAGGAAACACACCTAGTGAACACCTACCACTAACTTCTCTTGTGTGCTTGGGTTTTGGTGCTCTAGGGATCAATTCCTATATTTTAGGAACCCACTCTAAGTGCCACCAACAGTGTACAGCAATTGACTCCAGTAGGTATTTAGTTATGTCTAGTTATGCTTTGATTCCCATTGGTTAGTTCACTCGCAGTCTCTTTAGCGTAAGTTTATATGATTTTAAAGGAGTATGTGAACCTTTTTTCACCTACCCTCTTCATTTAACTGGTTATGAACTCCTTCACTGATCTCGAGTTGCATTAGTGAGCTCTAGCAGTGATTTTTCCACACTGAGTTATTTCTTGAGTTAGTCTAGGTTGGTAGATTCAACTACCTCTTTAGGTGTTCAAATTTTTTCCTTGATGTTGTATTATATATTCACACATAATGATGAATAATATTGTGTGGAATATTTATTGTATTGTTCTTAAACACATTGTATAATAGAAATTATTCTTCTATATACTTTCCTTATGCAATATATGTGAACATTATTTCTGTACCAAGATCTAAGCTATCAAATCTAATATGGTATTAGATCCTAGTCATGCCATTATAATCTCAATCGGATACTTCCATTGATGCACCATAAGCAACTGGGTTCCATGTAAATCCTATAATTATTTCCTTTCTCCCTCTGGGTTCTATCCAGAGAAGTCTATCTAGGTGTGAAACACCATGATAAAGTGCTCATTGTCGAAGTATATGTTTAATTGTATTACAAAATTTTCTTTCTAATTTTGTGTAGGTATTCAATTCTCTCGTTGGCAGTGCAACAACAAAGAATTGATCTATATGATATAGTATCCTTGACTTCCTTCAATAATCATGAATGGAAAGCCAATATTGAGATACTAATGCACAACAAAGGTCTCTACAGAGTTACTATTTCCTTAGAAATCAAGCCAAATGCACTTGTTGAGAAAGCAAAGTGGCATAATAGGAAGGATAAAGCTTATGGATTTATTTATCTCTCTCTTTATCCATAACTCTTTTCCATATTGATTGCTTTAAAATCACAAATGAAGTGTGGATCACACTTGAATCCCTCGTTATAAAGCAATATGATCTTCGAGGACAATTGGAGAATGAGTTTATCTAATTGAGACAAAGTGAATTCAAAACCATCGAGGAATTCATCACCAATTTTAAGTCACTAGGGCTTTTGATAAAGCAATGTGGTATTGAGAAGAAATAATAAAAAATAATCATTTCCATCCTATCGAAGCTAGGTCCAGAATACTTAGTTTTTGTGTCAACATTTCATGATACTAAGCTTGCAGTTCGAAATTGGAGGATGCCATCCCTGGATGCATTCATAGATTCTCTCACTCAAGAGAAAGTCAAGATGATTCAATTGAGGACTCTAAAAACCTCCAAGTATCGTGCTCTTTCTTCTCTTGAAATAAATAATTTCAAGTCCAAAGGAAATAAAAAATTGAAGAAGAAAAATTGAAATTCAGGCTCTGAAGATGAAGGTTATTATTGTACAGATGAAGGTTCGAATTCCAAGAAGAAAAGAAACAAGAAAGGGAGATAATAGTGTACCTATTATATACAACCTTATCACAATAAAAAATATTTTTTTAATAAGAATATGGACATCATGATTCAGTTGCTCGAAAGAAACAAAATTCATGTTCCCAATTTTCAAGAAAGGAAGGAAGGGAAAACTCTATTGATCCCGAGGGGCACTTCCACAATGTGAAATTCAAAGGAAATGACTGTCAAGATTTGATTTCCAGATTTAAATATTTTCCCATGTCTGTGATTTTTATACTCATTCTTATAAATATCATTTCCTCCCTTGGAAAAGATACCTATAGGTTCCCTAGAGCCATCTCCTCTCAATACTAGTTTTTTGTCACTAGCTTCTAAGTTTGCTTCATCCAACTCTTTCAAAATCCATTCATATTATTCTTTATATGATTTATAATATTAATTTAAGGATTATGTGTAGTTTATGACACCATTATCCCATCCACTTGATGCTCATAAGACCCTACAACTTCCAAATTCTCCTGTTGGTAAACTAGACATTTCCATGGTTTCTTGTACTGTATCACTAGTACAAGTTGTTATTATGTCTTTATTTTCTGTAATTGGTTGGTTTTCCATGTAATTTTCTATATTTGGGATTCTATTACATAAATTTTTATCTTATATAAACTTCATTATGTCAAATTTAAGATCCTTATACTCTCTATATTTTCCCAAATTTCAAAATAGTCAAGTTACACCTAGTTTTCCTACTGTGACTCAACCTAATTTTGGAGCCACTATACCTTGGTTATTTTCTACTCCTTATGAATTAATTTATGATATTTCAGAGCCTCGTAAAGAACTATTACATAATTATAAATGTTTCACATCAGTTTGAAAAGAAGGTTTATGATTGGATTCACCATTATGCAGCTACACAAGGAATTGATCCTATTGATTTCATTGATGTTCTTTGGTTAGGAGATGATTACACATGTCTCTTTTCCATATCTGATTTGATGTTCATATCTAGTATTTTATGTTTTCATATCAATAAGCATTCATATGATGCTCCTTCATTACCAGAAGATGATTTTTAAGTGGTTTCTCCACATGTTTTATATCTACACAACATTGTAAAACCGATACATGATTAAGGAATCTACAACAAATCCATCAAGTTTTTCTCCAAGAAGCAATACATTCAACTTATTCAAGTGAAGAAAAATACATATTGAATAAATTCATTTAATTTATGTGCCATGTATATTTATTAGGAAGGAGTTTCCCCATGCGGTTTTGCATTTTTCCTCATTTACATGGACAAACAACTTTTTACATTTATATTGTATGGGTGAAATTTGGTATTACTTACCAGGTCGTAGGTTGTCCAAAGTTAGCATTAAATGGGGTCTTATGATTATTATTAATCCTTCATTTGACCATGTAGTCTATTTATTCATTTCCTAGCATAGGTGGTCTTCATCACTTCACTAATGCATAGGGGACACACCTAGTGGACACCTAACACTAACTACACTTGTTTGCATGAGTTTTGGTGTTCTAGGGATCAATTTCTATATTTTAGGAACCCGTTATGAGTTCCACCAGCAGTGTCCAATAGTTGAATCAAGTAGGCATTTAGTTATGTCCAGTTGTGTTCCAATCCCCATTAGTTAGTCACTCTCAGTCTCTCTAACACCAGTTTGCATGATTTAAGGGAGTATGGGTGCCTTTATTCACCTACCCTCTTTAGTTAGCTAGTTTTGAACTCCTTCAGTGATCTAGAGTGGCATTAGTGAGCTCTAGTGGTGATATTCCCACACCGAGTTAGCTCATTGAGTCAGTCTAGGTTGGTAGATTCAACTTCCTTTTTAGGTATTCAATTTTTTTCCTTGATGTTGTATTTATACATTCACACCTAATGATGAATAATATTGTATGGAATATTTCTCCTATTTTTCTTCAACTCATTGTGAAATAGCAATAATTCTTCTCTATATTTTTCTTGTGCAATCCATGTGAAGACTATTCCTGTACCACGATATGACTTGTCAAATATATTAGAATCATAATTGTACAATTGTTTCCCCTTTATTCGATTATAACAACAAAAATTAATCTCAACACCTTCTGATCTATCCATAAGATCAATGTCATTATGGTAATCAAAAACCCTATTACCATCTTTCTTTCTTATTATTTGAACTCTTCAAATGTATCATGTCCAACAAGAAACACCATATTTTGTACTTTGAGAGACACATTTTCTTGTAGCACGTTCAATAACAGGTATAGACCCACTCTCAAACAATAATCCACAATCTAATCCAATTTCAAAACCGATTGAAACACCCTTTTTTGGTTCCCTATCATCTTGCCTAAAGTATACCCCACTTATCACTTTATTCATCCTATCTTTAGATACTGTCATATTGGCATTCAAATGACTAACCAAACAATATTTGTACATATACTTACCATCAAGCTCCACAACTGGTTTGGTGTTAATGTTTACATTCTCATAAATGGAATCTAAGATTTCATTCAACTCATGCCTCCAGTCACTTTCCATTGTTTGTAATTCAATATCATTGAGTATCATTGAAGACGAGGATTGGAATAAAAAAATGGAATAACCTAGTGGAGAATCATTAACTTCTTTATCCACAACTTTGAATGTTGGATAATTATGCTCCTCTACCCATGGTTCAAACCACCAAGAGCATTGTGTGTGTCTTTCTGGTCACATGCCAAAACTTGATAAAATATCATGTGCATCCTCCAATCCTATCTTGATGGATTCTATAATTTCATCATCTATACAAATTGAATCATATTGTGACAAAAGATCAATGTCCCTTATCATTTGCTGGTGCAATTTATTCCAAATACTCATTTGTTTATTATGAGATTTATTAAAATGAATCCCTTATGGATTCGATTCTTCTTCAACAACTCTCTTAAGGGTTCCAACAACATGAAGTAAGTCAGTCAAATCATAGTCCCTCTCTACTCCATTGATCCCACCAAATTTTCTAAAGAATTTCTCACATACATCTGACCTAGTTTGGTGAAATACACACTGAAAGTTAGAGTACTAATCCCTGAAAAATCTCATTAACAAAACTGCAAAGTTGCAAGAGATTTTCACATCTTGATATGCCTCTCTGCTAATGAAATTTATGTTGACATTAGTATGAGATTGCTTCTGTACCCAACATAACCATAATGTGAAGAAATGATAAACCCTTGAATCATTTCGTACTCTTTCCCAAAGAGTCAAACTACGAGACATAAAAATATCAATATAACCAACAACAATTGTTATATAAGTCTATGTACCTAATTCCCTCTTTGTTGTGCCACTTGTTGTACTTCTCATCTCTTTCAAACACCTTTGAACATGCCTTGAAGCAATGCATTGTGTTGAACCCCAATTTTTTCAATCTATCCTCTCTATATATTCAATTTTAAGCTTGCTATCATCCAATTTAAAAGTGTTATAAACCATTCTGACATGGTTAAAACTAATCAACTCTTCCCCAACAATCAAATATCGTCTACCATTAAAAAATAATTCACTATATTTTTCCCATTGTGGATGTAATCCTAGTCATGGAGTCCCATTACTTTGAAACCATCACACGATTTAGTTAGCCTCCACCCTTCCCAAGGAATTTGATATCTAATGTTTGTTGTTGAAGAATAATATTTCAACATCAATTGTCTTCTTCTACCATGTCCATTTGAGGAATGACCAATAACAGGTCCCAAAACATTTTCCAGATGTTTCTTCCACAAGTGTTCTATTTTTCCCCATTGTTAATGAACAAAATTTGCATCAAACCTATTGCACGTTGGATGAACAACCACAACCGAGTGAAGAATCTTGTCATGTAAATGGTTTGCAATAATAACATGTGCATAATGTCCAATCACACAATTCTTAAAACCATTTGTAATAATATCATAGCCTACAGCACCCTCACAAACTGTAAGCAAGAAATGTGATTGAGATTTATGTTCTTATTTCTTACCACAAAATCCCATCAATGTATCACTTTTCTCCACCCATCTAACATACCTTTTTATGATAGTTTCATCTTCAGAAAGACATACAGGAATTGGGCCGTCAATACCATGTTTGGATTTACAAGTAGCATAAACTTTTTTGATTGCCTAAAAAATGTACTCATACTCACATGCGATATATGAAAATGATTTTCTAACTTTCGTTAAAGTCATAGATATTGAAAGGGCATCCAAATTCAAACTAATTAAGCTATGTAATCTTATACCTCCCCGCAACTTAATAAACTCATAGATGTATTTGGTGGATGCACTATACCTTCTCCCTACTTTTGAATGCATTAGGCTGTGAAATATATCTTGGAAAAATTCCAGAACTGCATCTTTACCTTGTAATTTTCCTTGCTTATGAGCCTCACACACATCCTTACAAAACCTGAAGACGTCCTTCCTCCCTTTGTATTCAAACAACTTTTCATTTAAGGGCCTCGTTCTAATAGATAGTGTACCAACCTTTTTCCTCTCACACCAAATATCTCGCATTGTTAATTTATGGCTAGCATTTGAAATTCTTTCAATATTGTTTAGATCGGTTTGAGTTAAATTTTCCAATATTGTCCCTTTCCCTATATCTCTCCCATGTACTTTCATGTTTCTCTTTGACTCACGATATAAATGCATCTTAAATTCATCACATTCAGGAATCAACTTAAAAAAATTGTATGTCAATGAATCAAAAGGGATTCCCATTTCATAAGCCCTCTGGCAATGAATATTCCTATATGTATAATCAATACGACATTGAATACCATAATAACATAGTTCCCTCTTGATATGATTCTTTATGGCTCATAAATTCCCATGCTATTGATCATCCATTAGAACCTTTGTATCCAATTTCTCCCCATTTATATAAATATAAGGACTCCAATACCCCCAACATAGTGATATCAAGGGATATAAATGACCTAGAATAAAATGTAAACAAAAAAAAGTATTAACTACTTTGAGATGAGAGTGACAAATAAAATATTATGCCTATTTAAATTCAAATTAAATTAAAACTTGCATAATCAACACACTTGTAGTAGAAGCACATCCACTTGTAGAACCATTATGAAATAGTGATGGCAATGATGGGAGCAAGAACCTAGTTAAACTATGTTGGGACATATCAGTGGTAGGATTCTTGGGTCTCCTGATTGTGCCACTTCTCAACCCACTTTTATTATGCAAATCCTCATCTATAGCAGTAACTTGCTTCTTTAATTTCATGTGTTCCTTTAAAGAGCTAACAATATTACCACTAAATGGTACTAAATAAAATTATTTATTGCATAATTTGCATTCCTATTTTTCTTGTTTTCTTTTTGCAATAGTATGCAAGTGTTTCTTCCACCACCTTAATCAAATCAGGATTGTGTTTCTTGTTGAAATAATGTAAATTTTGATTGCTTTCTCAATCTAAAATAAATTTCCAACCATTTTTTTGTGTCACTTCATTACATGAATAAATTTGACTATATCCCACTACTAAAATGTTGTGTTGATGAGTTGTTTATTTCATATGATAATTAATGAAGTTCAGAATTATTTGAGGTGAAAATGATATATCCCTTGTTCGATAATTAACACCAAAATTTTCACAACGAATATTTATTTGGGGTTTTTCTTTTTTTTGAAGATACTTAGAGAGTAATATTCTCCCTGACAAATTGCTCCATTAAAATTTTCAATTTATTTTCCCAGGATGCCAATATAACAAGATCAACAGAAGACTGGGGAATGTGATTGGGACGGAGAGGGAGCTCCAAGAATATATGGTGGGAGAATGAGGGTTTGGGGAGGACTTGCATCCTGCGGCCAGTAGTCGCCCAGGCTTGTGCTCCCCCTCCTCCTCTCAGATCCGCTACTCCTGCTCCTGATTGCATGTTGTCCTTCGTGGCAGTCTTCGTGTAATTTGATTTTAGGAGCTCTTTCTCCACCCAATCCAACCTGCTCTCTGGCCGAAGGGGTCATTGATTGATCGATTAATGGTCGGGGAGATTGATGAGTCACAAGATCGAATCGCATTGGGCAATTTCAAGAAGTTTGGCACATGCCAGGTTGAGTCGCTGAACGATATTCAAGAATTTGGACGCGGCTTCTTGGCCATGGCTTCTTGCACCAAGAAATGGATGCAGGGATCCAATAATGAAGCGCACTGGGAGGCCATCTGCTCATGGTTTTTGGTGGATTCAGGCGTTTCTTTATTCAATGGGGTTTCGTCTTCTCGCATGGTGCAAGAATGAGGTTCTCTCCCTCATGGTATGAGAGAAATCCTTTGTCTCTGCGTCCTCCCGTGCAGTTCCAATTGAATACCAGAGTTGCTATCTTTCAGAGGGCTCTACTTTTTTTGCTGGTTTTTCACGACGACCCGTTTCTTGTCGGGTTTCTTCTGAGGCGGGTTCGTGCTTTTTGCAGTCGACGGATTTCCCTGTGTGGCGGTGGAGGTTGGACTGGGGTTCAGTGTTCGAGTTTGGCTTGGTGGAGGTGTGGCTTTCCATGTGCAGTGTGCCCTCCCAAGCTACAGGCATTGTTTTCTCTATCCTGGCTGCTTTTTACCCTGCCACTTTTCTCCTACGGGAGTATGGCAGTGGCTGCTTTCTTGGAATGTGATTTGTGTCTGTGGGTGGCCTGAGGAGCACTTTTGGCTACTGGATCGGTGACTGTGGATATACTCTTGCGTGGCGACCCGTATTGTGTCCTTAGGGATCTTTTGCGGCGGCGACGACGTTTTCAGAGGTGGTGGCCTTTCTTTACGGCAGTATTTTTGATGTTCTGTGTTCTTATGATTTGGGTTGTGATACCCATTATTTTCTGTGATGTATCTTGCTGATATGCTTTTATAGTTACAGTTTTGTAATTTGTTTTTGGTTATGACAATATGAGACAGCAAATATGTGACAATGTAGGGATCCTAGTGATCCTCTTAAATGTGCAGATGTAATTTTGTTCTACTTTGAAATAAAATTATGAATTTTTTCCGAGGAAAAAAAAACAAGATCAATAGATATTATTTGTTATATAGACTCTAGCACACTTTCAACTCTAGGTTTTTTATGCATAGGTTCTTCCACATTCCCTCCAATGTTTTCAACATTTGGATATTTCTCCACTACAGTGGTTCCAAATGTTTCAATATGTAATGTGTCTAATTTATGCTTGATCACTATAGTTTTTTTTTTAACTAACCATTTTTGCTCTTGCTTTGGATTTAAAGGAAATCCTTGATCACCAATCAACTCAAAGGATATCTAATTGCTTCATCATCCACAATTTCATGATACATTTCATCATATGTGGAATATTTTTGACACCTAACTATGCCAATGACATAATTCTGTTCAGAAGCTACAATTGCATATTCCAAATCATCCCTTTGAGCCATCTACATTTCAATACATATGTATCTTTTACTAAGATAAGAACAATGATTTAATCAAATATTATGAAAACAAAATTTAAAAATGACATGTAGATGTAATTGAATTATAGCTTCCTATAATTTATTTGATTAAGAAAAAAAATTCAATGTAAATACTTGAAATGTAAGACACTCGCTGCACTCAAAAATTCCTCTCAAACCATGATTCTACTCGTCCTTTCATACCTACAATTAAATCAATTTATAAATATTCAACATGGTAATCACAAAAAATACAAGATAAATTAAATATTTTTAAATTAATCAAGAATTGACTTATGGATGTTTGACTACTAAGTTTGTTTAATATACTATCATCTACTTAAGTGTTGATTTATGCTGACAGACTGCCACAGATAATAGATGCAGTAGTTGTTACTTGGATGTTGAATGATACTTTGGTTGTTCCAAAAGTGGATCAGAAATACTTTTGGAAAGACAACAACAAACTATGGTAATCACTATGAAACTCAAACAGTAGCATCAAAACAACTATGGAGAAGCGGGTTTGGTATGTCATAGGCCAATTATGGGCATAACTAAGGACTTAAATAGTCCTAACCAACAATATTATGAATTATATGCACTTTTCCATTAAAAAAATATGTAAAATAACTACAAAGAAGATCTAAATTAAATTCAAACCCTAAAAACCAACTTTAAGAGAAATTTAGGTGATTTTGAGTATCTTTATGAGCTCTTTTCATGACAAATTATCATCTTTTCCAAGTTGAAGTAATTATAGGCACATATTTAACCCAAAAAATGTTCCTTTTGAATTTATAGGCATAAATAACAATGAGGAATCGTAAAGCCAATAAATTTTGATAAGTAGCAACAATTATGGGCATGAAGACAACCCTAACACCCACTACTTGGCAAAATTGAGTTCATTTCAGAACTTATAACAACAATGTATAGGTAAAATATTATCTCTTGAGGTACAAAGTATGTCCAAAAAGTTGAAATGATACTAAAAAAACATTGGAAGGTCATCGTTTGGATATTTGAGTAGAGATGTAGCATGGTTATAGACCAATTCAAGGCAACATCCAATTATTGTTCCCTAGAAAACATATCGTCTAAAAATTTATCCCATAAGAAGGGGTCATAAAATTGATAAAGATACTTGCTTGCATCATCATTAAGTTTATATAGATGGTTGATTGCTTGTGGTGGGGGTCACATTTTCTTTTGGTGAGGATCATTGGGAATTTTTTAAGGAATGAAAGGTTTTTTTTATGAAGTTTGTTTGAATAATTTGGGAGGGAAATTCCTCCTTTGAGTCTTATGATCTGTTAAGGATTTCTTGGGTTCACATGTGGATAACGGTCCCATTGGAGGTAAATTGGTGGGAACTTTTTGCTTGGAGTGATAACACTTGTTGGCTTCTAGGATTTTGTGGGTTATAATTGTGGACTTACTCTTGTGGATTTTTCCCCTTGAAGAAATTTGGGAAGCTTCTAGGAGGACATGAATTTTTGGAAAATCTACTTTCAAAGGGGATTTGTTGATTTCTTTTAGGACACAATTTTTTCACTAGGATTCCTTGTGGAAACCTCTTAGGGTTTCGTTTGCTACTAGTGGGCATTGATTTTTAGGAAAGTCATATTTTTAAAGGGGGGATTAAATACATCCATTGAAGTTTATATTTCCCTCTCTCATTTATTTGATGGCATTATAGGAAAGACCATTGGCTGAGAGATTTCCTAATAACATGGTTGGGTGATTTCCTAATTGTTGGAGGAAGTCCATTGCCTCTAAGTCAGTCTCTATATTTCCACCATTTGAGGGTAATATTATTTGAAAGTAAGTTCAAAAGGAGTGCAATGATTACTAATGATGCGCGTAGCTGGAGATGCAATAAGGATCATATGGATCTTCACTCTATAAAAAATGTACGCTAGTAAGGCCATATAACACAATAAAAATAATGGCTCTCAATCTTTTGAACATAAGTAGAGACTGGATGGAAAGAAGAAAAAAAGGATGTGAAAGTAAAACAAAATGAACAAAACATGCTTCCTTTATATTTTTAATGAATCAGACTTAATTTCACAAGATATCATTAGACTGCGCATGTTGAAAGTTGACATATCAAATTTGCATTGCAAGGTTATTGTAAGAAGTCACCAAGCAATATTCCCAGGATTTGAATATCAATTCCTATAGGCATGGGAGTCTCGGATAAGGATATTAATAGCATCTGTAGTTGCCACAATGAAGATCACTCTACATTAAAACAAAAATAGTTCCAAAATCAAACCCCAACAACCTGAAATAATAGCATCCTCTTCCTAAAAAATGGAACCAAAAATATTTGACCCTCGAACATATCGTGAAGCAGAGAATAACCTAAACAAAGTCTCCACAACATGAAGCATGAACATGAGCAGATAAGATAATGATAAAATCGAAATATTTTACATTGAACAAAATCAAACCCTACAACCTCGGATAGAAGTGGCAATTGCCTCAAATGCAGAAACAAAAATATCTGACCCTTGATCAACACACCATTAAGAAGAGAAAGCCCCAAAGAAAAATATTCACAACATGAAGCACGAAGCACCTTGAACATACCATGAAGAAGACTAGAACCTAAAGAAAGCCCTCCACGACAATGAGCATGGTATGAAGCACAAATAAAGGGCATGAGGGGATAAAATTAAAAAAAATTGATTCCATGAAACAAATAAGAACTCGAACAAAGCCTCCACAACATGAAGAAGAAGCACGAGTGGATAAAATCATGATAAAATAGAAATTTTTAGCATTGAACAAAATCAAACCCCAACGACCTAATATATCATCATCCTCTTCCTCAAACGTGGAACCAAAAATATTTAACCCTTGAACGGACTATGAAACAAAGTACAAACCAAACAAAAATACACTGCATGAAGCACGAAGCACCCTAAAGTAGAGAAGAAGTAAACCAAAACCCAAACTTCCCGTGCTTACACAGAACTAAGATCTACCTACAGAAACACACATAGTGAGAACATATTCATCACATGGTGTTTTCTTTAGCCACTTCCTATCCCAGCATTTGATTCAGTTGTTTAAGAAAGCAATTATGTATTTTTTTCAGACCCAACAGTAGTACAAGTAGTAGATACAACATCCGTAAAAAATCAAGTCCTGGTGAATAACGAACAGATTAATATGTAGATCTATAATGTTTTTTGGTATTTGATACATTCATAAACATCAAATAATTCCATCCATCATCCAAGGTAAATGTAAACATACCATATAACCTATAAATAATCTATACCGTGAAGCAAAGAAGAACCCAAAAAAATCCTCCCACGAATCCTCCATAGCATGAAACACGAGCACAAGAGGATGAAATTCAAATATTTCACATTGAACATGGAATGAATCATGAATAACCTCAATCATGCCCTAAAGCTGACCATATCATGAATAAAACCATTAACGATTGCAATGACGACCTCAAGCAGATAAGAACCCGAAACAAAACCCTCCACAACTGCAACCATGACCTAATTAACATAATGCTTCCTTGAACATACCATGTAGAACAAACTGAAGAAAACCATTAATGAGTGCAAGAACAACCTGAAGTAGGGAAAAACTTGAATAAAACCCTCCATGACTGCAACCATGGCCCGAAGAAAGGGTTGAAGGATGGGATAAAATTAAAAATCTTTTTATACCCTAGGCCCCTCAAACCTCTGCACAACATCCCCCCCTTCCTTTAACATAATATACACTAAGTTTAAAAAAACCCTCTCAACCCCAATATCATGCCAATATATTGGCTTTTGAACTTTTTATTTTTTGACCCCCTTTATGAACAGACGTGTTAATGTATTGTTTACCTAGTGAAGCCCCTAAGCATGGCCTATACACAAATAAAAATATCTTTCCAGAAATGCCACATTGTGGCTAATGTGTATAGTGGGTGTCTCAATGACCCTAGACACCATTATCACCCTAACTCTCATCTCCAAAATCAATCTTCCTCTTCTTTGAGTTCGAGGAAGCTTGATCCCCCCTGTGTCTGGGTGTGAAGTGTCTCTCTATGCTTGTTGTTCAGGAGAATACACCCTTATAACCTAGGGTCTTTGGGGTTACCAACACACAATACAAACTTGCAGACATCCAGCCATTGAAGAAACTAACAGAGAAATATGGAAGAAAATAGGTGTACCTTGCTTATGACAGTTGATCCTAGCTTTCTTCTTCACTTCAAATTTCTTCTATAGCTTCTAGGGAATCTCCAACACCTGCAAAGAGAAATATATTTCCTGCAATATATTATATATTATATAGATGATCAATGAAATATCAAGATAATTCATAAATCATAATACATAAGATTACAAAGACACAACATTGGAAGAAAGACTCTCTTTATTGATAAACAAGTGAGGTAAGATTACAACCAACATCTGAGGTAAGTTCTCCTCTCCTATACAAGCACACTTAGTTGTGTTGCTCCAAGATATCTAAATGCAAACCACCAACATAAAATTTCTCTAGAATTCATGATATTTAGCCTCAACCCCTATTCTCCATTTATACATGAGGAAAGGGAGAGGTTATGAAGGTTGAAATGGTTGGGGAAGTTGGGATAATTATGATTAAGGACCCAAATTCCTTGACTAAACTTGTTTATATTTTGAAAATTTGGATTAAGGAATATGTGACTATTAATACTAGCAGGTCGCATATGATACGTGACTTTGATAAAGGTACCCATGGGTTTAAACCCTAATTATGTATACACGAGTTGCAGTTTCAATACTCGCGTATGATATGCGTGTTTCAATGGAAATAGTCGTGTATTCACCTCAATGGCCTTACAAATAATAGGTCAAGCTGGTAAGGAAATGACGCATCAAAGGTCATTCCCATCTAGAGTGTTTTGGCCACTTCTATCCATTTTTTCCTTTTGTGTACCGACATATTGAATGTCGGTACTTAGACGGAGAAGTGCCATTTCACATGATAACAGATTCCCCCTAGTGTGTGAGGTCAGAGGGAAGCGATGGCAAAAACACATTACAATATTTAATCTTGGAGAACTAAGTTACCAAGGAAGTAGAGAGGTACCTGAAACAATACATATCAAAGTCATATACAAAATCATATCTGAGGATGCCATGTTCAATAAATTGGAACACTTTCTCCTTTACAACATTTGATTACATCATATGATATGGGTAACAAGACCACGTATATTACAAAGGTGGATAGAAGCCACGATATACAATGATGAGTCCTCAAAATCTCAAAGTAGTGTTGTTGAACATAGCACAATATTGCGCTACTTGCGTTATGAAGATATGAACCCAAGGTCTTCGCCCAAATCCAAAGGAACCAGTACAATCCCTACCATGAGAATAGATGAAGTTGAAGCCGAACATGGAAGGAACTCAAAATACTGTCAATGAATGAGTGATGCTAACAACTGAAGCAAAGGAGTTCACTAATAAGGGTAGTGAATCCTAAGGTACCATCGTCAAAACTATAGATCTTCTTCTTCAGGAGGTGCTGATGAGAAACCGTGATGTGAGAAGGAAGGAAACGAATCCTTCAACAAATCACAAGAGTGACTAAGGAACTAGATGTGGGAAGGTAAACATAAATAATTCTTAGAGAGGATAATTATGGGAATCAGGATAATCATATAAAGGTATAGATCCTTGAATAGTGAGCACGACACATAAGTGACCCAAGGAATATTTTGACTTACAGATATGACAACTAGACTTATCTGTCATGTAGGATACATGATCAGATTCCCCATGTATAAAGGACAAGTGGAGGAGTAAAAAATCGAAGGAATAGCTGAGCTGGAAGTGTAAAATGAGACATGAGTACTGGAAAGTTCAAAGTGATTTGTTCAAGGATAACATGCTCCCACTGTTTATAAACCAAAGAGAGTAATTCTTCCTTTCCTTTCTTGTTAATTTTAACCAATCCAAGAAAGTCAACTCGAGTCTCTCTTCATTTTTTACAATCTTGAAGAGGGGAGAGAATAATTCTTGAAATGTCACTGGTTCGTGGATTTTATGAGCCCAAACTAGTGGATGCTTGTTTGTATTTTCATAGTTTTGAGAGTTTGAAAACTCCGAAGAAGACTCTAGGGGGTGCTTTTTCATACAATTTAGTCTCCTGAGGCTAGGAAATTATAAAACAATCCATAGAAGAACTCTCTTAGCTCCCGGATGACTAAAATATACCTTATTCGTACTTCATTGGCAAGGTCTGAAAAAGGGGTAAATTAATACCATACCGATGCACCTTCAGAAGCGGCACTAATAGCCTGAGTTTAACGAGTGTGAAGGAAGGCAAGATCACTCAAAAAGATCCATTTGATTATGAGAAATGGGGCTTACAACAGTAAACTCGATGCTTTGTTCTTTAGGTTTTAGCGAGCATGACAAAGACATCAAGTACGCTCAAAATATTTTTCATGTTTGGGTCCAGAGCACGAAGAAGAGAAAAATAAGCTCATACTGGGTGTTCCTTTTTTGTAAATTTAGTCCTTCAGGTCTGGAAAAGTGATCAACCTATGCCTAAAGATACTCTTCTCAATTCCGCAAAAAAGAGAGTATTAATTTTTCCTAAGTAATCCATACAGCCGGAAAAATGGGTAAACTTATACCTATGTGAATGATCATTCACTTATTCTTAACGAGTCTGAACGAACAAGTTTACTCGGAAGTCTAGTTTGTTTTGAGGAGTTAGACTAGGGTCTAAAGAAAAATCCATAAGTGTGGGGAGCCTTATAAACAAGGATAGCTT
Source organism: Pseudotsuga menziesii (assembly GCA_001517045.1). Taxonomy (NCBI): domain Eukaryota; kingdom Viridiplantae; phylum Streptophyta; class Pinopsida; order Pinales; family Pinaceae; genus Pseudotsuga; species Pseudotsuga menziesii. The sequence continues at coordinate 232,103 of LPNX010987319.1, forward strand.
GTAAAAGGATGAAAAATCAAGCTCATTTTGTCACGAAAAACAACTAAGAAGGCTCCCACAAACATAACACAACTGTGGCATGGGTACCAAAAAGACAATAAAGTGTTCTAAACTAGGGTACCCCTAAGAAGGAGGTCCTATCCACAGAGGAATAATGATGTGCACACAGTAAAAGAGCTTTTACACCATAGTCCATGGATGAAAAAGTGATCCTAGGGTTTAATGACAAATAGGGTATAAGTGTAAAGTTAGCAATGAGGACCAAATCCTACCCTATCTGTGATGAAAAACAACTTTTTAATGATCCTAGACCTGCTGCAACTAGAAAAAAACCATCGTATTACTCCATACATTAAAAACTGATTTTAAACTATAGACAATGGGTCAAAAAATTGAAACTTTTGTTATAAATAGTTCAAAAAACCAAAATAAACATACCATTTGGAAAATTACTAAATTTGGCAAGTTTTACCTCCAAACTTTAGTTGATCACCAGGGATGAACCGCTGGACCAAATAATTTCTGCGAGTTGTAGGTTGGTTATCTCTCTTTTCTCCTTCTCTCTATCCCTTCAATGTTTAATTTTACTGGAAAAATTTATGTTTTTGTGCATTCCCTAAAAAGCTTACACAACATACATGGGTCTACTTCATAGCAATTGCGTATATGCATTTTATCCATGAGTTGCTTCAATGCAACCTGCGTATGCCCCGTTCTGTGCTGAAAGCACAGCCGCGTATGTTGTGCAAATTATGAAAAATTAAAAAATGGCCAAAAACAAAAGAAATTTATGGGTTCTAATGGTTGGATATGGTCATTGGGAAGGTACAAAATGGTTTTGGAGTGGAGAGAGAGAGAACATGAAGCTATGGATTGAGAGGCAATGCGGGATGCCCCAACTTTACAAGCATTTCAACAATGCAGCTTGCTGAAATTCTATTGTACATCCAACATGAGAGCCAACATCCATCTATTGGAGACTCTTATAGGCGATTGGGACCATGAACTCAATCTCTTTGATCTACAGGGAGAGATATTGGAAATTATAGTAGGAGACGTTTATTTCATTATAGGGATTTCCCATAGAGGCATTCCTATAAATACTGAGGGAATTGGTAGGGGTGGCGACACTATGAGTGTGCAGGATTACATTGATACTTATTGTCCACTAGGTACACAGAATAAGGGGACATGTGTCCCAATCTCACAAATAACTAGCTTTCCATTACAAGTGATGGTAAGCATGGTAACAAGGATTGTTGGTTGTTCTTCATTACACTTGGCCACTCAGACTCATATACGAGTTGCAGTTGCATGCATGCAAGGCATGTTGTTTGCTTGGTGTTCGAGAATGATCCTGTAATGAGAAAACAACTCTCTGATTGCAAGAGGGGATGAAGGAAGAAATTCAGTCATGCAAGCATTTTGGTGTCGTTCTTCTTCTTCAAGAGTTCCTTCTCTCAACCCTACAGTACCATTGCCACTGCTTTCCCTTTGCCAGCCTAGACTTACTAGATGGGGAGATATATTTCTCTATCAAGCTGGCAAAGGTGGGGTCCAAAGCGGTTATAATGACGATTTATATACTTGTTGGAAAAGACAAGTACCTGCTCTCAAGAAATTATCATATGTCGGATTATACATCCAAGGAGACAATGAAATCGTCCTCCCGCCAAGGGGAGCATGGGGAGAGATAGGTATATTTTATCTTTTTAAATTATTTATTTTTATGAGTTTTATTCATAAAGTTATATATAAATATGTATATTAGCTTGACCATTTTTAATATTTTGTATGCAGATGTCGAACCTGTACACCCTGATGGGCATCCTAGGACATTTGTGCAACTCACATAGGGTGGGGATGAGAGCATGCTACGAGTCATCAAGGGGAAGCTGGCTAGGATAACCCAAGGTGTTCCTACACTGCTAATAGAGAGGATCCCAATTATCATGCAGGACTTTGTAGTGGGGGCTTCGTCGACCTAGATACGCCTTCTTAGAAGGGTAGCTAGGGTCGTTCTTCATTACAGGTAGACCGTAGAGAAATATGCAACAAAGGAGGCGAGGAACAGGATTATAATTAGACATATATGGATGATGATCCCATTTTTTGTATATTGGTACAATTATGACAGGATCTATGGATCAAAAAATCGATATATCTATGGACATATTTTAAATATATATATATATATATATAT
>LPNX010987319.1:236202-337814 GCA_001517045.1 Pseudotsuga menziesii
AGAATCAGTAATTGTATTATCATTCCTTGAAATGTGATTAAATGAAATGCATTCAAAGTTTATTTCAAGTAATATTACACGCAAAAAATGACATAGCAAAGTAGGGTTTTGCACCTGATAATCACCATTGACCTGGGAAACCAGGAGCTAAGAGTCAAGTCTGAACTCCAGACAGGTAATGCTGCACAGTGTAGCATCCCATAACAACTCAATAACTTCCCTATACTCAGCCACATTATTAGTAGTAGGACCTAAGAAAGCGCCACCAAAGGAGACTAGTTGTCCTGAGGGTGATTAGATAACCTAGGCGGCTAAAGCTAGGTTAGAAGTATGGAGGCTAGTGCCATCATCAAAATCTATGAACCACTCGAGTGACATATGAAACAAACAAAACACTATATAATAAACAATAACCATCTAAATAAACTATTGTACATAAAAATACATACAATAAAATTAGAAGAACAAGCACCATTCTTATGCGTAGTACTTCTTTAGGCAGAGCCCATTTCTAGGCTCTCACAACTTATTTCCATCATAATCAGTTAACATATAAGCTCCATTTTTCAAAACCTTTGACACTACGTATGGACCTAACCACATCGACTTGAATTTTCATGCCCCCAGGGGTTCCTTGCCTTGATCCCATAGCAAGAAAATTTCTCCCTCAAAGAAAAATATCGACTTAATTGCTTTGTCATATTGGTTCTTGACCCTATTCTTGTGAGCTTCATTTGCAATCAATGCTATTGGGTATATGTTATATTTGTTTGCATGTGTGTATGGAGGGGAGGTGTGCATGTTAGTGCTGTAGCTCAGAGATCCCAAAAGAACCTTCTCGGAAACAAGTCATTTTCGATGCGATTGCAGTGAGCAAAGATTTTTGGATATTTATAGATTTTATGGTTGTTTATAGATTTTGTGGCTATTTTCATATTTTGTCTAAAAATATGTAACTTAATCTTGGTTAAGGGATGGGAGTCTTTTTCTAATCCGGGTTAACAGATTAGAGTATTTGGATCTCGCAGAATACCTATATTTTGTATTGTGAGGATTCATAATGGAATGAAGAGAATATAGGAGGTGTGGCTCCAAGGTTTTCTGGTTTTTTCTAGGTTAAGGGTTTCCAGGGTAAGTCTTTGTGTTTATGTGTGAATGATGTGTTGTGATCTCTATTTTGCTTAAAATAATGTGTATACTTTTCTTCTCTGCACAAGTTTAAAACTTACATGTGGTATTAGAACTCAATTTGGCATCAGGGGGACGCCTTTGTTGCTAAGGGTTCGACGCGGTTGATAGATCTTGGGTTTGTGATAAACCTGGGTTCAGTGAGAGCTTTGCAGTGTTGATTTGTGCATTGCAAGAGAATGGCGGGAACTTCAAGAATTGAGATCGAGAAAAAGTTAACGGCCATAATTTTGAGCTATGGAAGCTCAAAATGGAGGATCTACTGGTAGATTGGGAATAGTGGATTGTTGTGGAGCCAGGTACGAAACCCACTGCAACATCACAAGATGATTGGGATAAATTAGAAAGAAGGGCAAGGACTTATCATAATCTATGTTGTTGAATGTATCTGGTGAAGATAGTGTAGTAAAGATATGGGCAAAACTAGGGAGTTTGTATTAATCAAAATCCCTTGTGAACAAGTTGTTTATGCAAAATAAGTTGCTTCACCTCATAATGGATGATAATGACAATGTAACAGAGCATTTGAATGTCTACAATACTCTTATAAGTCATATAACCTCTATTGGTATTAAAATGGATGAAGAAGATAAATGTATTACATTATTGTGTTCTTTTCTAGATTCCTGGGACAACCTAATTGTTGCAATAGGTAGTGCTAGCCAGGCGACCTTAAAATTTGATGAAATTGTATCATCCCTACTATCAGAAGAGATGAGGAAGAAAACCATGGATAATCATATCATGGATTCATTGTATGTGAGAGTTCGCCCCCAAGGGAGAAACAAAAATAAAGGATCCGGGGGGAGGTCTAAATCTAAGAGTAGATCTAAATACCTAGGAAAAGGAATAAGTAAGTGTTGGAAATGTAGTAAAGCCGGGAACTATAAAAAGGATTGCAGATCTAAGAATGTTGAGAAAGAAAAGGGATATGAGGATACCCCTTCCACAGAGGTGAAGAACTCCTAATATGAAGGAGGGGATGTGTACCTATATTCCATGGGTAATCCTTCAGAACATGATATATGGTTGATTGGCTTAGGTGCATCATGTCATATGACCCCTCATAGGTAGTGGTTCTATGAATATGAAAAGTACAATCGAGGAGATGTGTACTTGGGAGATGATTCACCAACCAGTATCATCGGACGTGGTAGAGTAAAGCTAAAACTGAAGGATGGAAGGATTAGAACTCTACCTGGAGTGCTACACATTCCAAATCTAGCAAGAAACTTGATATCTATCGAAAAGATGGATGTTGCAGGTGTAAATACTGTGTGTGGAGATGGTGGTTGCAAAATGGTTTGAGGATCAATGGTATTGATGAAGGGAGTTCAGTATGGAACTCTGTACAAAATATTGGGAAAAACCATCATTGATGAATGTAACAATTCTATTGTGTTTGCGGAAGGAGGTAAAGATGAAAAAAACCTGACTGCATCAGGAGGAAAGACAATGCTATGGCATCAAAGATTGGGGCATATTGGAGAAAAGGGACTTCGAGCATTACAAGGTAAAGGTATGGTTCAAGGTATGACTGATTGCACTTTGGATTTTTATTTCTATGAACATTTCATATATGGAAAACAAAATCGAGTAAGATTTGCATCTGGTGCTATAAGAGCAAAGGGAATTCTAGAATTAATACATAGTGATGTGTTTGGACCTATTCCTATTCCATCATTAGGAAAATTTATGTATTATGTTTCATTTATAGATGATTTTTGAAGGAATATATGGATTTATTTCCTTCGAAAGAAATATGAAGTATTTTCCAAGTTTAAAGAATTTAAGGCTCTTGTAGAAAATCAGTCATAAAAGAAAATAAAGGTGTTGAGGACAGATAATGGTGAAGATTTCTGTGGGAATGAATTCGATGAATTTTGTAAGAAGTGCGGTATAGCAAGGAAAAATACTACTCCATACACACCTCAATAGAATGGAGTTGCTGAGAGGATGAATAGGAGGTTGATGGAAAAGGCAAGGAGCATGCTAAGCAGTGCAAGGATAGGACAAGAACTATGGGCAAAAGTAGTGGAGACAACATGTTACTTGGTAAACCGATCACCCACATCAACATTGATTGATAAAAATACACAAGAGGTATGGAATGGTAAGAAACCCTCTATTAAGCATCTGAAATTTTTTGGTTGTGATGCTTATGTACATGTTCCAAAGGAGAAAAGGAGAAAGTTGGATAACAAAGTTGAGAATTTTATATTTATTGGCTATAAGGATGGTATGAAAGGGTATAAGCTTTGAAATCCTATAACTAAGAAGACTGTTTACAATCGAGATGTTGTAATTCGAGAGGTCAAAGAAGTCCCCAGACAAGAAGTGAATTCAATGGAAAAGGAACCAGAGAAAATATAGTTTTAGTTAGAAGGTGAAGAATCTGACTCAATATAAGAAGCTGAATCAGAAGAAGAAGAACCTCATACTCCAGTTTTGAGGAGATCACCTCAAGAAATAAGGAAAGCAGAATGGTATTCCCCTCCTGATTTCGTTCTCATTTTTCTATGTCTATTATTGATGATGATCCTAGAAATGTGAAGGAAGCTGTTGATTCAGAGGATAATGATCTTTGGAAAAAGGCCATGGATGAAGAAATGGATTCCTTTGACAAAAATGAAGCTTGGAATCTTGTCCAGTTACCAGCTGGGAGAAATGATGTTGGGAGAAAATGGCTATTTAAAAGGAAGTTGAATGTAGAAGGTAAAGTGGATAAGTATAAAGATCGCTTGGTAGCAAAGGGATATTCTTAGGTATAGGGGATTGATTTTGGTGAAATATTTTCTCCAGTTGCAAAATTAACTTCTATTATATTTCTTCTTTCTACTGCTATTGCTTTTGATCCTGAAGTAGAGAAGATGGATGTGAAGACAATGTTCTTACATAGGGATCTGGAAGAATAAATATACATGAAACAACCAAAAGGGTTCATAGTAAAGGGAAATAATGAGTTGGTATGTAAGCTAAAGAAGTCCCTTTATGGTATAAAGAAATATCCAAGGATGTGGCACCAAAATTTTGACACATACATACTTGGATTAAGGTTTGTGAGAAGCAAAGCTGATCACTGTGTATATTCCAAACAGGCTGCTGATCACTTCATTAACATAGTTCTGTATGTTAATGACATGTTGCTGATTGGAAACAACAAAGATGTTATAAAGGAGGTGAAGTCTCAACTATCCTCCAAGTTTGATATGAAATATCTCGATGATGCAAACTTCATTCTGGGAATGGAGATAATAAGAGATCGTGCAAACAAAATGATCAGTTTAAATCAAAGAAAATATGTTGAGACACTACTACAGAGATTTAACATGCAGGAAAGTAAGTCGGTCAAGGTTCATATAACTGTAGGTGTAAATTTATCTATAGAGCAGTGTCCCAAGACACAAGAAGAAGAAGAGGACATGTCACGGGTTCCATATGCCAGTGTAGTCGGTAGTTTTCTGTATGCAATGGTCTATACAAGACCATACATTTCTCATGCAGTGGGAGTTTTGAGCATATATATGTCAAAACTAGGAAAGAAGCATTGGATAGTTGTAAAGAGGGTCTTCAAATATTTGCGTGGCACCACATATTATGCAATCTGCTACTAAGGAAGACCTGGAATAGACAGAGTAACAAATGCACATGGATTTGTTGATGCAGACTGGGTTGGAGACCTTGATCATAGAAGATATACAAGTGGGTATGTGTTTAACCTATTTGGAAGAGCTATCAGTTGGATGAGCAAGAGACAAGTTGTAGTTGCACTCTCAACTACAGAAGCTGAATACATGGAAGCCACTCATGCAAGCAAAGAAGCTATGTGGTTGCAAAGATTGTGTTCAGGTATTGGATTTGTATAGAAAGGTGTAAGTTTAGATTGTGATAGGCCAAGTGTAATATTCCTGGAAAAGAACCCTGCTTATCATGCTAAGACAAAGCATATTGATGTGCAATATCACTTTGTGAGAGATATGGTTGAATACAAGAAGGTGTTGCTAGAGAAGGTTGACACCATGAAAAATGTTGCAGACTCATTAACAAAATCTGTTAGTATAGAGAAGTAATCTTGGTGTAGAGAATCTATGGGAATCACTGCCCTGAACCTATGACTTTATGAGTACATGACTCATTGCTATGAAAAAGAAACAACAAGCAAGAGAATGTTGGGTATATGTTATATTCTTTGCATGTGCGTATGGAGGGGAGGTGTGCATGTTAGCGCTGTAGCTCGACGATCCCAAAAGCGCCTTCACGGAAATGGTCATTAGGCCATTTTCGATGCGAGCGTAGCGAGCAAAGTTTTTGGATATTTATAGATTTTATGGCTATTTATTATTTTATGGCTATTTATAGCTATTTGTGGATATTTTTAGAATTTGTCTAAAAATATGTAACTTAATCTCGGTTAAGGGATTGGAGTCTTTTTCTAATCTGGGTTAACATATTAGGGTATTTGGATGTTGTGGAATACCTATATTTTGTATTGTGAGGATTCATAATGGAATGAAGAGAATATAGGAGGTGTGGCTCCAAGTATTTCTAGGTTTTTCCAAGTTAAGGGTTTCCAGGGTAAATCAATGTGTTTATGTGTGAATGATGTGTTGTGATCTCTATTTTGCTTAAAAGAATTTATATGATTTTATTCTCTACATAGGTTTAAAACTTACAAATGCATCTCTGCGTTGTTCAGCTATATGTTCTAAGTGAATCAAACATTCTTCTAAATTTGTAGTATCGGGAAGGCACATGAATAGTTATTTTAATAAATGGAATCTAGCACTCAACCAATGCGACTACTTCCACTTCGTGAAGGAGTTGGAACGGTGAAAATATAGTAGCAGTATTTACATTATTCTGGTATCCTCAAAGTGGAGGGTACATCATGATGTGGCAATTTGACCAGCTCACGTTAATGGTGCACTTTAGAATGGGTTTCAAGGTTTTTTTAACTACCTCTACTTGTCCATTCGCTTGAGGGTAAAAGGAAGATGAATGATCTTGCCTAAACCCTAGCATGGTGGTCAGCTCGGCCATCATGTTGTTTTGAAAGTGAATGCCATGGTCAGTGACAATATGCTTTGGTATACTGAAACGAGCCACTGATCTGGTTTAATACAAATAAGCTGTTGTTTCGCCATCGGCTTTGAAGGTAGGAATTTCCTCTTCCCACTTTGTAAAGTATTCTACAATGACAATGATATATGTGTTTCCCCCAGTAGAAACTACATTGCACATCATGTAATCTATCCCCCACTTGGTGAATGGCCCCACCACGATGATGAAAAACAAAGGAGTAGGGTGCGATCGCATTTTTATGGTGTAGAGATGACATGGGTGACAATGCTTCACAACTTCCACATAATCTTTGAATATTGTGGGCCAGAAATAACGAGATCGTAAAATATTTTGGGTCGTTGCTAACCCAAATAAAAGACCCCCACATGATCCACTATGGGAATCATTCAATACAAGGTCTTCCTCCTCGTGGGTGAGGCACCGACACAAAATAGAATCTACCCCACTTTGATATAAGGTGTCATCGATGATTAGGTAGTTTTTAGCGTTCACTTGCAATTTGCGTCAATCTTCCCACGAGAAGTACGCAGGACACTTCATAGTTTGGAGATATACTAAAATATCTCCATACCAAGGATCAGTTGTTGAAATAATAAAGATATACTCATATGGGAAAGAGTATTCTTCTGTCACTATGGTATCTTCTGTAGGGAATTCCGCAATCAGTTCTGTGAAAACTAAGGACTTAATTTACTTAGAAGATGGAAAGTCCAAGTCAAACTCCTGGAGAATGACTATCCACTTATTGAATTTTCCCCTGATTATACGTCAAGATAAATTGTATTGGAAAGGATTGAAATTTTCCACCACTGTAGTGGTCCTCAGTAAGATATAGTGCCTAAGTCTTTGGATGGAATAAACAACCACCAAAGATAACTTCTTGACGTGAGAGTACCTAAGTTCAGGGCCAGCTAATGCATGACTGAGATAATAAATGACATGCTTTTGGAGCTTATCGTCCTCCTAATCTAAAACTACTCCTATGGTTGACTCCGACACAGCCAGATACAATATAAAATATCTAGTGTAATCTAGTGGACGTATTAAGGGAGCCGACAACAAAGCCTTCCTTAATGCTTCGAATGCGAGTTGCACGGTTTCATCCCACAAAAATTGGGTGTCCTGCTTAAGCAAGCACATGAAACCCTTATTTATATTAGCATAATTGAATATAAAATGCTGAAGGAAAATGGATTTCCCTTGTAGGCTCTGAAGTTCCCTAATGGAACGAGGAGGAGGTAGCCTCTACTTTCAAAGGATCCACCTATATTCCTTTGTTTGACACAATAAACCCTAATAACCTTGAATCGAGACAAAAAACACACTTGTGGGAATTCAAGCATATCTTATAATGTCTACATCATTCAAAAATTATACGAAGGTGATCTGGATGGTCCCTCCTCTTGCAAGAATGGACAGGAAGATCATCCAAGTACGGCTCAACAATATTCTTGATGTCATGGAAGGAAAAGTTCATTTCCCGCTGAAAGGTAGATCCGACATTTTTCAAACCGAAGGGAATTTTATTGTATGTGAAGGTCCCCCAAGGACAAATAAAGTTGTTTTATGCTAGTATTTATGCTTGATTTGGATTTGATTATACCCGAAAAATCCATCCATATATGAAAATATTTCGCTACCCGCAAAAACATCAATAATTTGATCGATGAAGGGTGTGGGGTAGTTGTCCTTGGGAAACTCTTTATTTAGGTCATAGAAATCAGTGCATATGTGTATGGTCCCTTGTTTTTTATCAACATGAATAGTATTTGATACCAATTTCATCAGAGAAATTGGGTAAATGAACCTGACTTTGAGCAGTTTCTCTACTTCAGCCTTGACGGCTGCCGCTTTTTGTGGATTGACTGGTCGAAGTTTTTATTTAATAGGATTAAAATCAGGGTAAGTGCATATTTCTTGTTCAACGATAGGTGGATCTATGCCTAACATCTCCTCATATGACCAAGAAAAGACATCGTGAAATTCCTTAAACAATGCAGTATATATGGAAATCTCCTCCGAAGAGGAGTTTGCACCAATATGCACATTTTCAATGATGTTAGGGTTTACAGAGATGTTGATTGGAATGGTAGCAGAGATATTTTCCATATTCCCCTTGGAAAAAACTCCCTCCTTTGGTAAAGGATTAATCAATGAATCAACATTCCCTGCCAGTCTCACATGAAACTCTTTATTCTCAATTCTGCTCAATTCTGAAAGAAAGAAGAACTTATGATGAAGGTATTTACAAGTCTTTTCTTTTCCTATCATAGCTTCCAAAATGGCTTCGTCAGAAGGAGAAGCCATGTCTAAGAAATCATAAGAATACAAACAGTTCTCCACCCAATTGGGAATATAAGATTCATATGACTCCTTTGAGGCTATAGAAGGAGTCGCAATGGAATCAATAGTGGCATTAAAAATAGCTTGGTAAGCTACTCCCACCATAGACAGGGGAACTTCAAGTTCATGACGGGAAGGAAGGACCCAACTATCAGTTCTATCGACAACAGTAGCAATAGACTTCCCTACACTCCTAGAACCTAAGTAGGTAATAGGGGATGGGATATCAAATGTTCCCATCAATGATGCACACATTCCAACCCCCATGCTCGTTAGCCGGTTTGGACTAATCTATTAATGGTACAGTGGAGGAATTTATCACCAAATGACCCTTCCGAGTTAAACTAAGTTGGTCAATGGTAACCAACTTCCCTTCATTTGGAAACACTACTACTCGTATAATAGTTGAGGCGGTCACAAACATAGCGTAAGTCCAACATCTCCCTAACAACAAGTTATATTCCAATGGGGAATCGATCACTTACACCTCAACAGAAACTGCTTTCCCTTCCAACTTTATTTTGAAAGCTAGTAGGATACCTTGTGGATGAAAAGACCTTCCATTGAAAACAATAAGTAGAGTGTTCGATGGAACTAGCTCTGGGGAACCTAGGGATTTCCAAAAAGACATCGACATTGCATATGTGGAAAAACATTCGACAACCACTGTACGTCCAATGGTTTTACCTCCATGGAAAACATCAATTGACAAATCCACATGGTATGACAAGTGAATATTAACATCTGAAATATTGAATTTCACCATCAGGATCGATGAATCCATGCTACCTATGGCTGTTACGAGGGAATCCTGCTGAGTAAGACAACTTTGTAACACCTCCAATGCCGACATTGTACAAGGGGTTTGAGCTAAGTGTTCAACTACGGAGTAGTTGGAAGCAACCCTAGAGTTAGGATTGTGAAATTATTTCTTCAAGACACCTTTTGGTATCTTGGACATTAGATCAACAGGTTTTTCAATAGTGAGAGGGTTTGAAGTTTCACTAGTAGACTTACCCTTCTCTAGACCCTCTCATTCATAATTCTCATTTCTTGTCTAGAGTAAGGTGCTAGACCGTACCATGTTGATATAGTTTTGATCAGGAGGAGAACTAGAAGTGCCCCCGACCACTTTCGAAACAGAAGCTGCATTCTTTCCTTGGGGAAAAGGATCCTTCAGGATATTCTGTTGTTGGTTCTTCAACAACTTCTAAGATTGTTCTAGAAGAGGGAATTGATAAGTAAGGTGGTCTCCCTGGCACAAATTACAAGGAAATTTAACTTTTTCTTATCTTTTTTCCCCCATCAACATTGTTTGTGTGATTTTTCTTGTTTTGATTACCCTCACCCTTCTTCCCTTTCTTCTTTTTTCCATTGGGTTGTTGATTTCCCTTCTAAGAAGACTGTGAAAAAAAATTTGAATTTTGTTGTGAGGGGGTGGTAGCCTTATATGCCTCTGCTGCAGATTGCTTCACTAACAACTCATGGAGTTTCTTAGCTAGTGATTCTATGGTAGGAGAACTAACTGAACCAACCATGCCATAAACATGGGGTCTAGGATTGGGTTTCTCAGTGTTATTTGTATACCTCGGCACCTCCAGAATAATTTCATACAAAATACCAGACTGAGCATAAATTAAGTCTAACTGTTGGGCCTTGAGGATTTCATCTTCTTGCGTGGTCTCACCCGAAGTGGATACGACCTTAAAGATATAAGGAAGTAAATATTTTAAGAACCACTCTAATAAAAACTTGGGAGGTATAGTAGCTTTTATAAGCCTCTTTCATCTTCACCAATCCTAAATATAATCAGAAATATGTGTGGCCTTGTTTTGTCTAAAAGTCAACAACAAGTCTGTGTCGGCATCATACCAGATCGGAAGCTGAAAGTGGTTAAGGAACACAGTCGCTAGATCCAGAAAACTGTCATATGCAGCGAAGGGAATTTATATGTACCATTTTGCTGCCACATGAGTCAATGTTCTCTGAAAGAGCCTCAACCGACTGGAGTCATCGTTTAGTGAGTTCGAAGAGCACCAAAGGTGAAAAATGGTACTATGTGCACCCGGATATTTACCATCTTTTCCTTCAAACTTAGGAATGTCTGAGGGAATTTTAATAGGTATAGGTGTCCATTCAACATTATTTCGCACGGGTTCATTCATCAACTTTGAAAAATACGGAAAGTTTAACATTTCTAGGAAATGAAGCTTTGGCCTAATGGGGGTTTGATAATAAGGAGTTTGGGATGTAGAAGGACCTACCCCATGGCTCCCAAATCAAAATGTGGGGTTTCCCCCAACCATCAGTTGTGATGTAGTTGGAATAGTTTGAAAAGGATTCCACCCGAAAGCCAATGGATTATTAGTTTGCGGTGCATGATATGTGGTTCAAGCCACTCCAGATGAAACTGGAGTTTGAAATATAGGAATAGGCATCCCTCCACTAAAAAGTGAAAAGGGAGAGCTCATGAAAGGAGCCAGAACCTAACCAGGTTTTTGAAAATTAAATGGAATTTTGTTTCAAGATGACATGCCCACATATGCAGGAGAACAACCTACATAAGGAGTGGATGGAGGAAAATCCCCCCCATTCCTAAGAAAACCATGGACAAACGAGGAGGGTCCACTTGGACCACTTTGAGCACTTTGCATAAAATAAGGAGAAGAAAAAGGTGCATTGGAAATCCCAGTGACCACCTTACTAGAAGGATCTACTACATTAGAGGGTGTTGAGTGTTGAACCACTCGAGAACTTGGTGAAAGGGGTGCAGTAGATGCACTTGGTCTTGGAGCACCAACTTCGGGGGGTGGGACTCCACCAACCAAAATGGTTGAGGTTGTAGTAGAAATACCTTCTCCTGAGCTAGACATAACTCTCCTAAAAGGAACACCAATAACAAGTGAACTAAAAGGGAGAACCTGGACTACTACGGGATAGCTTAGATCAGTTAGAGGTGGATCAAATTTTCTTGCAAACTCGTCAGGTTGCAAGTATTCTATCTCTATTGTTGATGTTTGTTCTTGGTTAATCCTATGTTCTGGTTCAATTGGAACTTCATTATCACCTACTGGTTCAAAAGAATCACGAGTATCTAGTCTTTTCCTTTGAGGTGGCGGTGGAGGCTCCACCGTAACAGATGGAGGAAGGTTTTGAAACCTTTTGGACCTACGAAGAGGTTGATCCTCCACAGCCATAAATTTGACTCACACGACTAAAGGCCAACTAAACATAAACAAACCAAACATCATTCACTAAAATTTTCATAAGTAACACAAACACACTAGATATAAGATACGCCTTCCAAAGGAAATTTTGGGTTGATTAGGGCCCAGGTCCAACCAGCAAAGATCGAAGGATGGTTACTTGGCGTTTCGTGAAGATGTTTCCGGGTGCAAGCGCTGGAATCACCCAACCACCCTCCCAAATTGTTTATCGAGGTTACTTCTCAAGTATGTCCTAGGTGTACTAGAAATAGCCTTCTAATACCACCTGTGTAAGATCCTAGTGTCTAGAGACTAAAGGATACCAAATCTACCCTAAGATTCTGGTGGAATAGTCGCAAGCCTAGTCCTTATGCATGGGTATGGTAGATAAGCCCGAAACCCTGTTAACATTGGCACCACATAGGGCCCAAGAGGTGGTATTGACAAGATACCCAAATGAATAAAAATCCTAGTATACGATCGAACAAGGAAGTGGAGGGTTATCTCATCAACCGAGCTCTCACGCGGCCTCATGCTGAACTCTTCTGTCATAGGAGCTTTCCAAATGGTCTATTGTAGAAGAGGATTTACCTAATGAAAGGCCAATACATTTGAAATGAAATTTATTTTGACAATTTAAACTCCTAGTCCAAAAACCTAGCCTAAGCTAGTTGATGTATGAAGCTATAAAAAGAAAATTACTAATAAATTTTAATTAATCATTCTTTTTAATGGGTTGTATTATTCAAAGGTAGTGGAATGAAACTGTATGGTTTTATAGACTCAGCAAATGAAAGAAAATGATGTATACAAATTTTCAAAGTGAATGCAACTACAAATGCAAATTTTCTTTTCTTTTTCTTTGCAAATGAAAGCTAATGAAATTTTAAACAACATGAGAAATTAAAGACTTGAAATTTTTTATTTTTCTGAAAAAATAGTGAAAAGAGCAACTAATGCAACCTAATGAAAAAGTGAAAAATTGCTTTTTGTCTTTCCTTTTTTCGAAAAATAAAAAAACTAGATGTAACTAAATGAAATTTTGAGTGAAATAAACAATCGGATCATATAAATATAAATGATAGCAATCAGACCCTACAGTAACACATTTCGACCAAACAACCAGAAATGACTTAAACCCTAGACTTGGTGGAACTATTGACTCACAAGGACTAATAGATCCAAAATATGGAATGAATTACTGACTTAGACTACTAGAAAAGTAGCACAAATTATATCAATGTCTTAAAGGACTGATCAATGACCCAAAAAACACAAGCACTTAGACCAAAACCCAAGCAGGAAGGGACCTAATCAGGGATGATTTTAAGGAACCATACTTGTTTAAAAGTGTATAAATGTTGGTGAATCTTACCAATTCTTAAAACGCCAACTATAAAATGTTTGGCGATATTTTTCAAAAAATATTTTAATTTCCAAGGATTTTATATCGTTTATATAATAATTTGGCGATTTTTAGGGTGAAAAAAGTTTACCCCGTCAAAATTGGGCAAAATAGGGCTTCAAAAAATGCAAAATGGCGAATCTTTTTTTGGAGAAAAATCCCTAAAAATAGGCCATGGGCTAAATTTTGGCCCCAAAATTATCCCTGGACCTAATTCATTCACAAATAGAGAAGTCAAATAAAAAATCACTCAAATAACTTGAATAATCAAGCAACCAGTGAAATGTACATACCTAACTATAGTGTCATGCCAAAAAGAACCTTCACAAGCATCTGAAGAATCATAAAAACAAGGACAAGCAAAATCCTGATGGACTCACTGACACCTACAAGAAATCCATGTCTATCATCAAGACAGGTTGCGTAGCATACACAACTGTTATCAAAGAAACCTGCGTACACAACATGTACTATTCGATTTTTACCGAAGCAACACGCGTATGCTGTAAAAAATTTTCAAAAGGAAAAACAACTGTCAGAAAGGTTTCGAACATGAAATGCTGAAAATTAAAGGTAAAATGAAAAAAAATCACCCACAGGATCAAACATAGAAAAATTGGCTAGTAATAAAAAAAGAAAGGACCCACAACAGGTTGGACTCCCTAGTGGAGTTACCAGTTCTGTTGTTCAGGAAAATACAACCTTATAACCTAGAGTCTCTAGGGTTACCAACATACAATACAAACTTGCAGACATTCATCCATTGAATAAATTGACAGAGAAATATGGAAGAAAATAGGTGTACCTTGCTTATGACGGTTGATCCTATATTTCTTCTTCACTTCAAATTTCTTCTACAACTTCTAGAGAATATCCAACACCGGAAAAGAGCAAGATCTTTCCTGCAATATCTTCTATATTATATAGATGATCAATGAAACAATATGCTTGCAATTAAATAAAAGGACAATTCATAAATCATAATACATAAGAGTACAAAGACACAACATTGGAAGAAATACTCTCTTTATTGATAAACAAGCGAGGTAAGATTACAACCAACATCTGAGACAAGTGTTCCTCTACTCTCCAAGGACATTGAGTTATGCTGCTCCAAGATATCTAAAGGAAAAACACCAGCATAAATTTTCTGTAGAATTCATGATCTTTAGCCTCAACTCCTACCCTCTATTTATACATGAGGAAAGAGAGAGGTTACGAAGGTTGATATGGGTGGGGAAGTTGGGATAGTTATGATTAAGGACCCAATTGTCCTTGACTAAACTTGTTTATATTTTTTTAATTTGGATTAAGGCATACACGACTTTTAATCCTAGCGGGTTGCATATGATACACGACTTTCACAAAGGAAACCTGTGGGTTTCAATCCTAATCATGTATATGCGAGTTGTAGTGTCCACTATCAATACTTGTGTATGATACACGGGTTGCAATGGCAATAGTCATGTATTCACCTCAATGGCCTTACAAAAAATAGGTCAAGCTAGTAAGGAAATGACGAATCAAATGTTATGCCCATCTATAGTGTTTTTTTCACTTCTATCCATTTTGTCCTTTTGTGTACCGACACATTGAGTGTCAGTACTCAGATGGAGAAGTGCCATTTCGCATGATAACATGGCTTTGAAAGGGGAACAACAAGATGTGAGTTTTTCCACAATTATGTCAATTAATACACTTAAAAAAACTATTAGAATTAAAATCTTGATTACATACCTGAGACAAGACAACATGTCATGATGGGGCTGTCCATCTCCTCGATCCAAGTCTCTCACCAATGCCTCCTTGCAACAATTACAAAAACTATTAACACATACAACCAAAATGCATTATTTTATGAAATTAATTCATGCTTTATAAAATTTTAAGGAACTTTTAAATCTCGCCATGAATATCTTAGGCTATGTGGGAGATTTCCCTTCCTAATTAGGAAGTGGAGAACTATGGTAGACAACTTTCTCTAAGGAAAATGGTGGTGGAAGGAGATGATGTAGTTGGGGTGAGGGGGGTGATGCAGGTAAATGGGAGGGGATGGATGTAGTGGAAATGGATGGAGCCGATGTGGATGGAACAGATGGATCCAAATTTTGGATAGGTGGGGGAACACATGAGGGGTTGGGAGTGGGATCTGATATAGCCCCAGTGGACATACAATGGGTGGGAGTGGCACATAGGGGCATATGGGTATTCCAATCACTGAGGGAGAGTTCCCAGTCACACGAATCAACATGAAATATGGAAAAACAGAACTAGGTGGAATATATGTAAGGATGTGTACACACGTATGGTGACTGTATATAGGAGATGGAACCTACATAAACATATCTAATACATTTCTTCATAAGGAAAGCATGTAAGTTAACCATTCAAACAAAATGAATTTTACGTAATATATATATATATATATAATTTGGTACTGTAAGTTACTTTCATGGCAGGTGATCTAGTCAACACAGGTGGAGACTTGTGCTCAATATCGTTTACATGCACCCGCAGAAGCAAAACGACATTAGTATTGATTTCTCATAAAACAATATGACAATTTCAACTAACTCAACTTTTAAATTCTACAACCATACACTCTTTTAAGTACCTATATGTGAAGTACTACAATATTTTTCATTATTTCCATGGTGAATCAAGGTTGGGAGAAGTAATGTCCTTCCACCTTCATTCAATTGTTCATCTAGAAACAAATGTACATGCCAAATACATCAATTAAACATTAAATAATGTAATTGATGTTCATCTAAAAATTGTAAAAACGTACAATTAAAAATATAACCGATCATTTACAACCATTTACAAATCATGTACTAACCTCGAACAATAAAGTACCTCAAGTAGGATCCTCCATAGGGTCATGGAAAGTATGGCTGGGATGAGTGCATCGATGGGGTGATCCTTAGTTGTCAAAAAGATATTTTTCCCCACTAGCTATCAGGGATGGTCCATGAATAGTGGAGCATGAATGACCTACACATGATGGTCCTTCGTGTNGTGCATCGATGGGGGGATCCTTAGTTGTCAAAAAGATATTTTTCCCCACTAGCTATCAGGGATGGTCCATGAATAGTGGAGCATGAATGACCTACACATGATGGTCCTTCGTGTTGCTCTAATGGGTTGTGCATGGATGATCCCACAAATGTACTATGCTACAATACACTATGAGTAAGTTGTGATATGGAAATGAATGGCTCAACTAGGCGATCTAGTAATTGAGGTATCTATGGGGGGTGGGGGTTAGTCATACTCCTAGGTGCAGGTTTCCCTCTCATTGGGTTATGTCTATGGGTGGATCGATCCTAGGAAGATACATGATTGAGGAATCTACAACAAATCCATCAATTTTTTCACCAAGAAGCAATACATTCAACTTATTCAAGTGAATAAAAATACATATTGAATACATTCATTTAATTTATGTTCCATGTATATTTTTGAGGAAGGATTTTCCCCATGCGGTTTTGCATTTTTCGTCATTCAGATGGACAAATAACTTTTTACATTTATATTGTATGGGTGAAATTTGGTATTAGTTACCAGGTCCCAGGTTGTCCAAAATTAGCACTAAATGGGGTCTTATGAGTATTATTAATCCTTCATTTTACCATGTAGTCTATTTATTCATTTCCTAGCATAGGTGGTCTTCATCACTTCACTAGTGCATAGGGGACAAACCTAGTGGGCACCTACCACTAACTACACTTGTTTGCACAAGTTTTGTTGTTCTAGGGATCAATTTCTATATTTTAGGAACCCATTATGAGTTCCAGTAGTAGTGTCCAATAATTGAATCAAGTAGGCATTTAGTTATGTCCAGTTGTGTTCCGGTCCACATTAGTTAGTCACCCTTAGACTCTCTAGCACAATTTTGCATGATTTAAGGGAGTATGGGTGCCTTTATTCACTTACCCTCTTTAGTTAACTGGTTTTGAACTCCTTCAGTGATCTAGAGTTGCATTAGTGAGCTCATAAAGCGCTATTACATAATTAGAAATGTTGTGGAAATGTTTCACATCAATTTGAAAAGAAGGTTTATGATTGGATTCACCATTATGTAGCTACACAAGGAATTGATCCTATTTATTTCATTGATGTTCTTTGGTTAGGAGATGATTGCACATGTATCTTTTCCATCTCTAATTTTATGTTCATATCTGGTATTTTATGTTGTCATATCAATAATCATTTATATGATTCTCCTTCATTACTAGAAGATGAGTTTTAAGGGGTTTCTCCACATGTTTTATGTCTACACAACATTGTAAAACCGATACATGATTAAGGAATCTACAACAAATCCATCAAGTTTTTCACTAAGAAGCAATACATTCAACTTATTCAAGTGAATAAAAATACATATTTAACACATTCATTTAATTTATGTGCCATGTATATTTTTTAGGAAGGATTTTCCCCATGCGGTTTTGCATTTTTCCTCATTTACATGGACAAATAACTTTTTACGTTTATATTGTATGGGTGAAATTTGGTATTGGTTACCAGGTTCCAGGTTGTCCAAAGTTAGCATTAAATGGGGTCTTATGATTATTATTAATCCTTCATTTGACCATGTAGTCTATTTATTCATTTCCTAGCATAGGCGGTCTTCATCACTTCACTAGTGCATAGGGGACACACCTAGTGGACACCTACCATTAACTACACTTGTTTGCATGAGTTTTGGTGTTCTAGGGATCAATTTCTATATTTTAGGAGTCCGCTATGAGTTATGCCCAACAGTTGAGTCAAGCAGGCATTTATTTATGTCCAGTTATGTTCCGATCCCCATTTGTTAGTCACTCTCAGTCTCTCTAGCACCATTTTGCATGATTTAAGGGAGTATGGGTGCCTTTATTCACCTAACCTCTTTAGTTAACTGGTTTTGAACTCCTTCAGTGATCTAGAGTTGCATTAGTGAGCTCTAGTGGTGATATTCCCACACCGAGTTAGCTCATTGAGTCAGTCTACGTTGGTAGATTCAACTTCCTTTTTAGGTATCCAATTCTTTTCTGTGATGTTGTATTTATACATTCACACATAGTGATGAATAGTATTGTATGGAATATTTCTCCTAGTTTTCTTCAACTCATTGTGAAATAGCAATTATTCTTCTCTATATTTTTCTTGTGCAATCTATGTGAAGACTATTCCTGTACCAAGATATGACTTGTCAAATCTATTAGAATCATAATTGTACAATTGTTTCCCCTTTATTCGATTATAACAACAAAACTAAATCTCAACACCTTCTGATATATCCATAAGATCAATGTCATTATGGTAATCAAACACCCTATTACCATCTTTCTTTCTTATTATTTAAACTCTTCAAATGTATCATGTCCCACAAGAAACACCATATTTTGTACTTTGAGAGACACATTTTCTTGTAGCACGTTCAATAACAGGTATAGACCCACTCTCAAACAATAATCCACAATCTAATCCAATTTCAAAATCGACTGCAACACCCTTTTTTGGTTCCCTATCATCTTGCCTAAAGTATACCCCACTTATCACTTTAGTCATCCTATCTTTAGATAATGTCATATTGGCATTCAACTGACTAACCAAACAATATTTATACATATCCTTACCATCAAGCTCCACAACTGGTTTAGTATTAATGTTTACATTCTCATAAATGGAATCTAAGATTTCATTCAACTCATGCCTCCAGTAACTTTCCATTGTTTGTAATTCAGTATCATTGAGTATCATTGAGGACGAGGATTGGAATAAAAAATTGGAATAAACTAGTGGAGAATCATTAACTTCTTTATCCACAAATTTGAATGTTGGATAATTATGCTCCTCTACCCATGGTTCAAACCACCAAGAGCATTGTGTGTGTCTTTCTGGTCACATGTCAAGATTTGATAAAATATCATGTGCATCCTCCAATCCTATCTTGATGTATTCTATAATTTTATCATCTATACATATCGAATCATATTATGACAAAATATCAATGTCCCTTATCACTTGCTGGTGCAATTTATTCCAGATACTCATTTGTTTATTATGAGATTTATTAAAATGAATCCCTTGTGGATTCGATTCTTCTTCAACAACTCTCTTAAGGGTTCCAACAACATGAATTAAGTCAGTCAAATCATAGTCTCTCTCTACTCCAATCATCCCACCAAATTTTCTAAAGAATTTCTCACATACATCTGATCCAGTTTGGTGAAATACACACAGAAAGCTAGAGTAATGATCCGTGAAAAATCTCATTAACAAAATTGCAAAGTTGCAAGAGATTTTCACATCTTGATATGCCTCTCTGCTAATGAAATTTATGTTGACATTAGTATGAGATTGCTTCTGTACCCAACATAACCATAATGTGAATAAATGATAAACCCTTGAATCATTTCGTACTCTTTCCCAAAGAGTCAAACTACGAGACATAAAAATATCAATATAACCAACAACAATTGTTAGATAAGTATATGTACCTAATGTCCTCTTTGTTGTGCCACTTGTTGTACTTCTCATCTCTTTCAAACACCTTTGAACATGCCTTGAAGCAATGCATTGTGTTGAACCCCAGTTTTTTCAATCTATCCTCTCTATATATTCAATTTTAAGCTTGTTATAATCCAATTTAAAAGTGTTATAAACCATTATGACATGGTTAAAACTAATCAACTCTTCCCCAACAATTAAATACCATCTACCATTAAAAAATAATTCACTAGATTTTTCCCATCGTGGATGTAATCCTGGTCATGGAGTCCCATTACTTTGAAACCATCATACGATTCAGTTAGCCTCCACCCTTCCCAAGAAATTTGATATCTAATGTTTGTTGTTGAAGAATAATATTTCAACATAAGTTGCCTTCTTCTACTATCTCCATTTGAGTAATAACCAATAACAGGCCCCAAAACATTTTCCAGATGTTTCTTCCACAAGTGTTCTATTTTTCCCCATTGTTAATGAACAAAATTTGCATCAAAACTATTGCACGTTGGATGAACAACCACAACCAAGTGAAGAATAATGTCATGTAAAGGGTTTGCAATAATAACATGTGCATAATGTCCAATCACACAATTATTAAAACCATTTGTAATAATATTGTAGCCTACGACAACCTCGCAAACTGTAAGCAAGAAATGTGATTGAGACTTATGTTCTTCTTTCTTACCACAAAATCCCACCAATGTATCACTTTTCTCCACCCGTATAACATACCTTTTTATGATAGTTTCATCTTCAACAAGACATACAGGAATTGGGCCCTCAATACCATGTTTGGATTTACAATAAGCATAAACTTTTCTGATTGCCTAAAAAATGTACTCATACTCACATGCGATATATGAAAATGATTTTCTAACTTTCCTTAAAGTAATAGATATTGAAAGGGCATCCGAATTCAAACTAATGAAGCTATGTAATCTTATACCTCCCCACAACTTAATAAACTCATAGATGTATTTGGTGGATGCACTATACCTTCTCCCTACTTTTGAATGCATTAGGTTGTGAAATATATCTTGGAGAAATTCCCAAATTGCATCTTTACCTTGTAATTTTCCTTTCTTATGAGCCTCACACACATCCTTACAAAACCTGAAGATGTCCTTCCTCCCTTTGTATTCGAACAACTTTTCATTTAAGGGCCTCGTTCTAATAGATAGTGTACCAACCCTTTTCCTCTCACACCAAATATATTGCGTTGTTAATCTATGGCTAGCATTTGAAATTCTTTCAATATTTTTTAGATTGGTTTGAGTTAAATTGTCCAATATTGTCCCTTTCCCTATATCTCTCCCATGTATTTTCATGTTTCTCTTTGATTCACGATATAAATGCATCCTAAATTCATCACATTCAGGAATCAACTTAAAAAAATTGCATGTCAATGAATCAAAAGGGATTCCCATTTCATAAGCCCTCTGGCAATGAATATTCCTATATGTATAATCAATACGACATTCAATACCATAATAATATAGTTCCCTCTTGATATGATTCTTTGTGGCCCATAAATTTACACGCTATTGATCATCCATTAGAACCTTTGTATCCAATTTCTCCCTATCTATATAAATATAAGGACTCCAATACCCCCAACATAGTGATATCAAGGGATATAAATGACCTAGAATAAAATGTAAACACAAAAAAGTATTAACTACTTTCAGATGAGAGTGACAAATAAAATATTATGCCTATTTAAATTCAAATTAAATTAAAACTTGCATAATTAACACACTTGTAGTAGAAGCACATCCACTTGTAGAACCATTATGAAATAGTGATGGAAATGATGGGAGCAAGAACCTAGTTAAACTATGTTGGGACATATCAGTGGTAGGCTTCTTGGGTCTCCTGATTGTGCCACTTCTCAACCCACTTTTATTATGCAAATCCTCATCTATAGCAGTAATGTGCTTCTTTAATTTCATGTGTTCCTTTAAAGAGCTAACAATATTACTACTAAATGGTACTAAATAAAACTATTTATTGAATAATTTGCATTCCTATTTTTCTTGTTTTCTTTTCGCAATAATATGCAAGTGTTTCTTCCACCACCTTAATCAAATTAGGATCTTGTTTCTTGTTGAAATCATCTAAAGTTTGATTGCTTTCTCAATCTAAAATAAATTTCCAACCATTTTTGTTTGTGTCACTTCATTACATGAATGAATTTGACTATATCCCACTACTAAAATGTTGTGTTGATGAGTTGTTTATTTAATCTGAGAATTGATGAAGTTAAGAATTATTTGAGGTGCAAATGATATATCCCTTGTTCCATAATTAACACCACAAGTTTCACAACGAATATTTATTTGGGGTTTTCCTTTTTGAAGATACTTAGAGAGTAATATTCTCCCTGACAAATTGCTCCATTAAAATTTTCAATTTATTTTCCCAGGATGCCAATATAACAAGATCAACAGATATTGTTTGTTATATAGACTCTAGCACACTTTCAACTATAGGTTTTTTATGAATAGGTTCTTCTACATTCCCTCCAATGTTTTCAACATTTGGATATTTCTCCACTACAGTTGTTCCAAATGTTTCAATATTTAATGTGTCTAATTTATGCTTGATCACTATAGTTTTTGTTTTAACTATCCATTCTTGCTCTTGCTTTGGATTTAAAGGAAATCCTTGATCACCAATAAACTCAAAGGATATCTAATTGCTTCACCAACCACAATTTCATGATGCATTTCATCATATGTAGAATATTTTTGACACCTAACTATGCCAATGACATAATTCTATTTAGAAGCTACGATTACATATTCCAAATCATCCCTTCGAGCCATCTACATTTCAATACATATGTATCTTTTACTAAGATAAGAACAATGATTTAATCAAATATTATGAAAACAAAATTTAAAAATGACATGCAAATGTAATTGAATTATAGCTTCCTATAATGTATTTGATTAAGAAAAAAATTCAATGTAAATACTTGAAATGTAAGACACTTGCTGCACTCAAAAATTCCTCTCAAACAATGATTCTACTCGTCCTTTCATACCTGCAATTAAATCAATTTATAAATATTCAACATGGTAATCACAAAAAATACAAGAAAAATTAAATATTTTTAAATTAATCAAGAATTGACTTATGGATGTTTGACTACTAAGTTTGTTTAATATACTATCATCTACTTAAGTGTTGATTTATGCTGACACAATGCCACAGATAATAGATGCAGTAGTTGTTACTTGGATGTTGAATGATACTTTGGTTGTTCCAAAAGTGGATTAGAAATCCTTTTGGAAAGACAACAACAAACTATGGCAATCAATATGAAACTCAAACAATAGCATCAAAACAACTATGGAGAAGCGGGTCTGGTATGTCATAGGCCAATTATGGGCATAACTAAGGACTTAAATAGTCCTAACCAACAATATTATGAATTATATGCACTTTTCCATTAAAAAAATATGTAAAATAACTACAAAGAATATCTAAATTAAATTCAAACCCTAAAATCCAAGTTTAAGAGAAATTCAGGTGCTTTTGAGTAGCTTTATGAGCTCTTTTAATGACAAAATCTCATCTTTTCCAAGTTGAAGTAATTATAGGCACATATTTAACCCAAACAATGTTCCTTTTGAAGTTATAGGCATAAATAACAATGAGGAATCATAAAGCCAAGAAATTTCGATAAGCAGCAACAATTATGGGCATGAAGACAACCCTAACACCCACTACTTGGCAAAAGTGAGTTCATTTCAGACCTTATAACAACAATGTACATCTCTTGAGGTAAAAAGTATGTCCAAAAAGTTGAAATGATACTAAAAAAACATTGGAAGGTCATCGTTTGGATCCTTGAGTAGAGATGTAGCATGGTTGTAGACCAATTCAAGGCAACATCCAATTATTGTTCCCTAGAAAACATATCGTCTAAAAATTTAGCCCATAAGAAGGGGTCATAAAATTGATAAAGATGCTTGCATCATCATTGAGTTTATATAGATGGTTGATTCCTTGTGGTGGGGGTCACATTTTCTTTTGGTGAGGATCATTGGGAATTTTATAAGGAATGAAAGGTTTTTTTTTATGAAGTTTGTTTGAATACTTTGGGAGGGAAATTCCTCCTTTGAGTCTTATGATTTGTTAAGGATGTCTTGGGTTCACATGTGGATAATGGTCCCATTGGAGGTAAATTGGTGGGAACTTTTTTCTTGGAGTGATAACACTTGTTGGCTTCTAGGATTTTGTGGGTTATCATTGTGGACTTACTCTTGTGGATTTTTCCCCTTGAAGAAATTTGGGAAGCTGCTAGGAGGACATGGATGTTTGGAGAATCTACTTTCAAAGGGGATTTGTTGATTTCTTTTAGGACACAATTTTTTCACTAGGATTCCTTGTAGGAACCTCTTAGGGTTTCATTTGCTACTAGTGGGAATTGATTTTTAGGAAAGTCATATTTTTGAAGGGGGGATTAAATACATCCATTGAGGTTGACATTTCCCTCTCTCATTTATTTGATGGCATTCTAAGAAAGACCATTGACTGAGAGATTTCCTAATAACATGGTTGGGTGATTTCCTAATTGTTGGAGGAAGTCCATTTCCTCTAAGTCAATCTCTATATTTCCACCATTTGAGGGTAATATTATTTGAAAGTAAGTTCAAAAGGAGTGCAACGATTACTAATGACATGCACGTAGCTAGAGATGCAACAAGGATCATAATATGGAGCTTCACTCTATAAAAAATGTAAGCTAGTAAGGCCATATAACAAAATAAAAATAGTGGCTCTCAATCTTTTGAACATAAGTAGAGACTGGATGGAAAGAAGAAAAAAAGGATGTGAAAGTAAAACAAAATGAACAAAATATCAAATTTGCATTGCAAGGTTATTGTAAGAAGTCACCAAGCAACATTACCAGGATTTGAATATCAATTCCTATAGGCATGGGAGTCCCGGATTAGGATAATAATAGCATCTGTAGTTTCCAGAATGAAAATCACTCCGCATTAAAACCAAAATAGTGCCAAAATCAAACCCCAACAACCTGAAATAGTAGCATCCTCTTCCTAAAAAATGGAACCAAAAATATTTGACCCTCGAACATATCGTGAAGCAGAGAATAACCTAAACAAAGTCTCCGCAACATGAAGCATGAACATGAGCGGATAAAATAATGATAAAATAATGATAAAATCAAAATATTTTACATTGAACAAAATCAAACCCAACAACCTCGGATAGAAGTATCAATTGCCTCAAATGCAGAAACAAAAATATCTGACCCTCGATCAACACACCATGAAGAAGAGAAAAACCCAAAGAAAAATCTTCACAACATAGAAGCACGAAGCACCTTGAACATACCATGAAGAAGAAGACTAGAACCTAAAGAAAACCCTCCACGACAGCGAGCATGGTATGCAGCACGAAGAAAGGGCATGAGGTGATAAAATAAAATAAAAATTGATTCCATAAAACAAATAAGAACTCGAACAAAACCTCCACAACATGAAGAAGGAGCACGAGTGGATAAAATCATGATAAAATAGAAATCTTTTACATTGAACAAAATCAAACCCCAGTGACCTAATATATCATCCTCCTCTTCCTAAAACGTGGAACCAAAAATATTTAACCCTTGAACGGACCATGAAACAAAGGACAAACCAAAAAAAATACACTACATGAAGCACGAAGCACCCTAAAACTTGCCGTGCTTACACAGAACTAAGATCTACCTACAGAAACACACATAGTGTGAACATATTCATCACATGGCGTTTGCTTCAGCCACTTCCTGTCCCGGCATCTGATTCAGTTGTTTAAGAAAGCAATTATGTATTTTTTTAAGACCCAACAGTAGTACAAGTAGTAGATACAACATCAGTAGAAAATCAAGTCCCTGGTGAATAACGAACAGATCAATATGCAGATCTATAATGTTTTTTGGTATTTGATACATTCACAAACATCAAATCATCCAAGGTAAGTGTAAACATACCATATAACCTATAAATAATCTGTACCGTGAAGCAAAGAAGAACCCAAAAAAATCCTCCCACGAATCCTCCACAGCATGAAACACGAGCACGAGAGGATGAAATTCAAATCTTTTACATTGAACCTGGAATGAATCATGAAGAACCTCAATCATACCCTAAATCCGACCATATCGTGAATAAAACCATTAACGACTGCAACCACAACCTCAAGTTTATAAGAACCCGAAAAAAAACCTCCACAACTGCAACCACGACCTGAAGAACATTATGCTTCCTTGAACATACCCTGTAGAACAACCTGAAGAAAACCATTAATGAGTGCAAGAAGAACAACCTGAAGCAGGGAAAAACTAGAATAAAACCCTGCATGACTGCAACCATGGACCGAAGAAAGGGTCGAAGGATGGGATAACATTAAAAATATTTTTATACCCTAGGCCCCTCAAACCTCCGCACAACATCCCCCTTCCTTTACCATAATATACACAGTTTAAAAAAACCCTCTCAACCCCAATATAATTCCAATATATTGGCTTTTGAATTTTTTATTTTTTAACCCCCTTTATGAACATACGTGTTAATGTATTGTTTACCTAGTGAAGCCCCTAAGCATGGCCTATACACAAATAAAAATATCCTACCAGAAATGCCACATTGTGGCTAATGTGTATAGTGGGTGTCTCAATGACCCTAGACACCATTATCACCCTAACTCTCATCTCCAAAATCAATCTTCCTCTTCTTTGAGTTGGAGGAAGCTCGATCCCCCCTGCGTATGGGTGTGAAGTGTATCTCTATGCTTGTTGTTCAGGAGAATACACCCTTATAACCTAGGGTCTCTGGGTTTACCAACACACAATACAAACTTACGAAAATCCATCCATTGAAGAAATTAACAGAGAAATATGGAAGAAAATAGGTGTACCTTGCTTATGACAGTTGATCCTAGCTTTCTTCTTCACTTCAAATTTCTTCTATAGCTTCTAGGGAATCTCCAACATCTACAAAGAGAAATATATTTCCTGCAATATCTTATATATTATATAGATGATCAATGAAATAACAAGATAATTCATAAATCATAATACATAAGAGTACAAAGACACAACATTGGAAGAAATACTCTCTTTATTGATAAACAAATGAGGTAAGATTACAACCAACATATGAGGCAAGTTCTCCTCTCCTATCCAAGCACACTTAGTTGTGTTGCTCCAAGATATCTAAATGCAAACCACCAACATAAATTTTCTCTATAATTCATGATCTTTAGCCTCAACCCCTACGCTCCATTTATACATGAGAAAAGGGAGAGCTTACGAAGGTTGAGATGGTTGGGGAGTTTGGGATAATTATGATTAAGGACCCAACTTCCTCGACTAAACTTGTTTATATTTTGAAAATTTGGATTAAGGAATATGCGACTATTAATACTAGCAGGTCGCATATGATACGTGACTTTGATAAAGGTACCCGCGGGTTTCAACCCTAATCATGTATACACGAGTTGCAGTTTCAATACTCATGTATGATATGTGGGTTTCAATAGAAATAGTCGTGTATTCACCTCAAAGGCCTTACAAATAATAGGTCAAGATGGTAAGGAAATGATGCTCAAAGGTCATTCCCATCTATAGTGTTTTGGCCACTTCTATCCATTTTTTCCTTTTGTGTACCGACATATTGAGTGTCGGTACTCAGGCGGAGAAGTGCCATTTCACATGATAACAGATTCCCCCTAATGTGTGAGGTCATAGGGAAGCGATGGTCAAAACACATTACAATATTTAGTCTTGGAGAACTAAGTTACCAAGGTAGTAGGGAGGTCCCTGAAACAATACATATCAAAGTCATATACAAAATCATATCTGAGGATGCCATGTTCAATAAATCAAAACACTTTCTCCTTTACAATATTTGATTACATCATATGATATGGGTAACAAGACCACGTATATTACAAAAGTGGATAGAAGCCACGATATACAATGATGAGTCTTCAAAATCTCAAAGTAGTGTTGTTGAACATAGCACAATCTTGCACTACTTGCGTTATGAAGATATGAACCCAAGGTCTTCGTCCAAATCCAAAGGAACCAGTACAATCCCTACCATGTGAATAGATGAAGTTGAAGTCGAACATGGAAGGAACTCAAAAGACTGTCAATGAATGAGTGATGCTAAAAACTGAAGCAAAGGAGTTCACCAATAAGGGTAGTGAATCCTAAGGTACCATCGTCAAAACTATAGGTCTTCGTCTTCAAGAGGTGCTGATGAGAAACCGTGATGTGAGGAGGAAGGAAATGAATCCTTCAACAAATCACAAGAGTGACTAAGGAACTAGATGTGGGAAGGTAGACATAAATAATTCTTAGAGAGGATAATGATGGGAATCAGGATAATCATAGAAAGGTATAGATCCTTGAATAGTGAGCACGACACATAGGTGACCCAAGGAATCTTTTGACTTATAGATATGACAACTAGACTTATCTGTCATGTAGGATACATGATCAGATTCCCCATGTATAAAGGACAAGTGGAGGAGTAAAAACTCGAAGGAATAGCTGAGCTAGAAGTGTAAAATGAGACATGAGTATCGGAAAGTTCAGAGTGCTTTGTTCAAGGATAAAATGCTCCCATTGTTTATAACCCAAAGAGAGTAATTCTTCCTATCCTTTCTTGTTAATTTTAACCAGTCCAAGAAATTCAACTCAAGTCTCTCTTCATTTTTTACAATCTTGAAGAGGGGATAGAATAATTCTTGAAATGTCACTGGTTCGTGGATTTTAGGAGCCCGAACTAGTGGATGCTTGTTGGTATTTTCATAGTTTTGAGAGTCTGAAAACTCTGAAGAAGACTCTAGGGGGGTGCTTTTTCATACAATTTAGTCTCCTGAGGCTAGGAAAGTATAAAACAATCCATAGAAGAACTCTCTTAGCTCCCGGAGGACTAAGGTATAACTTATTCGTACTTCATCGACAAGGTCCAAAAAAGGGGTAAATTAATACCATACTGGCGCACCTTCAGAAGCGACACTAATAGCCTGAGTTTAACGAGTGTGAAGGAAGGCAAGATTACTCCGAAAGATCCATTTGATTACGAGAAATGGGGCTTACAATAGTAAAATCGATTCTTTGTTCTTTAGGCTTTAGCGAGCATGACAAAGACATAAAGTACGCTCATAATATTTTTCATGTTTGGGTCTAGAGCACGAAGAAAAGAAAAATAAGATCATACTAGGTGTTCCTTTTTTGTAAATTTAGTCCTTCAGGTCCAAAAAAGTGATAAACCTATGCCTGAAGATACTCTCCTCAATTCCGCAAAAAAGAGAGTATTAATTTTTCCTAAGTAATCCATGAAGCCGAAAAAATGGGTAAACTTATACCTATGCGAATGATTGTTCACTTATTCTTAACGAGTTTGAACGGACAAGTTTACTTGGAAGTCTAGTTTGTTTTGATGAATCAGACCAGGGCATAAATAAAAATCCATAAGTGTGGGGAGCCTTATAAACAGGGATATCTCGTAAAAAGATGAAAAATCAAGCTCATTTTGTCACGAAAAACAACTAAGAAGGCTCCCGCAAACCTAACACAATTGTGGCATGGGTACCAAAAAGACAATAAAGTGTTCTAAACTAGGGTACCCCTCAGAAGGAGGTCCTATCCATAGAGGAACAATGATGTGCACAAGGTAAAAGTGGTTTTACACCATAGTCCATGGATGAAAAAGTGATCCTAAGGTTTAATGACAAATAAGGTATAAGTGCAAAGTCAGCAATGAGGATCAAATCCTACCCTATCTGTGATGAAAAACAACTTTTTAATGATCCTGGACCTGCTGGAACTAGAAAAAAACCATGGTATTACTCCATACATTAAAAACTGATTTTAAACTATAGACAATGGGTCAAAAAATCGAAACTTTTGTTATAAATAGTTCAAAAAACCAAAATAAACATACCATTTGGAAAATTACTAGATTTGGCAAGTTTTACCTCCAAACACCAATTGATCACCAGGGATGAACCGCTGGACTAAATAATTTTTGCGAGTTGGAGGTTGGTTATCTCTCTTTTCTCCTTCTCTCTATCCCTTCAATGTTTGATTTTAGTGGAAAAATTTATGTTTTTGTGCATTCCCTAAAAATATTACGCAACATACATGGGTCTACTTCATAGCAGTCGCGCATACGCATTTTATCCACGAGTTGCTTCAATGCAACCTGCGTATGCCCCGTGCTGTGCTGAAAGCATAGCCGCGTATGTTGTGCAAATTATGAAAAATTAAAAAATGGCCAAAACCAAAAGAAATTGATGGGTTCTAATGGTTGGATATGGTCATTAGGAAGGTACAAAATGGTTTTGGAGTGGAGAGAGAGAGAACATGAAGCTATGGATTGAGAGGCAATGCGAGATGCCCCAACTTTACAAGAATTGCAACAATGCGGCTTGCTAAAATTCTATTATACATCCAACATGAGAGCCAACATCCGTCTATTGGGACCATGAACTCGGTCTCTTTGATCTACAGGGAGAGATATTGGAAATTACAGTAGGAGACATTTATTTCATTATAGGAATTTCTCGTAGAGGCATTCCTATAAATATTGAGGGAATTGGTAGGGGTGGTGACCCTATGAGTGTGCAGGATTACATTGATACTTATTGTCCACTAGGTACACAGAATAAGGGGACATGTGTCCCAATCTCACAAATAACTAGCTTTCCATTACAAGTGATGGTAAGCACAATAACAAGGATTGTCGGTTGTTCTTCATTACACATGGCCACTCAGACTCATATGCGAGTTGCAGTTGCATGCATGCAAGGCACGTTGTTTGCTTGGTGTCGAGGTATGATCCTGTAATGAGAAAACAACTCTATGATTGCAAGAGGGGATGAAGGAAGAAATTTAGTTATGCAAGCATTTTGGTGTCATTCTTCTTCTTCAAGAGTTCCTTCTCTCAACCCTGCAGTACCATTGCCACTACTTTCCCCCCACCAGCCTAGACTTACTAGATGGGGAGATATATTTCTCCGTCAAGGTGGCAGAGGTGGGGTCCAAAGCGGTTATAATGATGATTTATATACTTGTTGGAAAAGGAAAGTACCTACTCTTGAGAAATTCCCATATGTCGGATTATACTTCCAAGGAGACAATGAAATCGTCCTCCCCCCAAGGGGAGCATGGGGAGAGATAGGTATATTTTATATTTTTAAATTATTTATTTTTATGAGTTTTATTCATAAAGTTATATATAAGTATGTATATTAGCTTGACCATTTTTAATATTTTGTATGCAGATGTCGAACCCGTACGCCCCAATGGGCATCCTAGGACATTTGTGCAGCTCACATAGGGTGGGGATGAGAGCATGCTACGAGTTATCAAGGGGAAGCTGGCCAGGATAATCCAAGGTGTTCCTACACTGCTAATATAGAGGATCCCAATTATCATGCAGGAGTTTGTAGTGGGGGCTTCGTCGACCTGGATACGCCTTCTTAGAAGGTTAGCTAGGGTCGTTCTTCATTACAGGTAGACTGTAGAGGAATATGCAACAGAGGAGGCGAGGAACAGGCTTATACTTAGACATATATGGATGATGATCCCATTTTTTGTATATTGGTATAGTTATGATAGGATCTACAGATCAAAAACTCGATATATCTATGGAGACACACAGACACACACACACACACACACACACACACATTTGGTTATTTACATGTGTTTCAAATGTATTTGTTATATTTATTTTACAAAGTGGGAGTTAAGTGCCAGTCTAATATGTAATTCACATAAGAATCAGTAATTGTATTTTCATTCCTTGAAATGTGATTAAATGAAATGCATTCAAAGTTTATTTCAAGTAATATTACACGCAAAAACTGACATAGCAAAGTAGGGTTTTGCACCTGATAATCACCATTGAGTTGGGAAACTAGGAGCCAAGAGTCAAGTCTGAACTCCAGACGGGTAATGTTGCATAGTGTAGCATCCCATAACAACTCAATAACTTCCCTGTACTCAGCCACGTTATTAGTAGCAGGACCTAAGCAAGCGAGACCAGAGGAGACTAGTTGTCTTGAGGGTGATTAGATAACCCAAGCGGCTAAAGCCAGGTTAGAAGTATGGAGGCTAGTGCCATCATAAAAATATATGAACCACTCGGGTGACATATGAAACAAACAACACACTATATAAGAAACACTAACCAGCTAAATAAACTATTGTACATAAAAATACATACAATAAAATTAGAAGAACAAGCACCATGCCTAAGCGTAGTACTTCTTTGGGTAGAGCCCATTTCTAGGCTCTGACAACTTATTTCCATCATAATCAGTTAACATATAATCTCCATTTTTCAAAACCTTTGACACTACGTATGGACCTAACCACATCGACTTGAATTTTCATGCCCCCAGGGGTTCCTTGCCTTGATCCCATAGTAAGAAAATTTCTCCCTCAGAGAAAAATATTGGCTTAACTGCTTTGTCATATTGGTTCTTGACCCTATTCTTGTGAGCTTCGTTTGCAGTCAACCCTATTGGGTATATGTTATATTTGTTTGCATGTGCGTATGGAGGCGAGGTGCGCATGTTAGTGTTGTAGCTCAGAGATCCCAAAACCGCCTTCTCGGAAACATGTCATTTTCGATGCAAGTGCAGCGAACAAATGTTTTTGGCTATTTATAGATTTTATGGTTGTTTATAGATTTTATGGCTATTTATAGCTGTTTGTGGCTATTTTTAGATTTTGTCTAAAAATATGTAACTTAATCCTGGTTAAGGGATTGGAGTCTTTTCCTGATCTGGGTTAACGGATTAGGGTATTTGGATGTTGCAGAATACCTATATTTTGTATTGTGAGGATTCATAATGGAATGAAGAGAATATAGGAGGTGTGGCTCCAAGGTTTTATGGTTTTTTCTGGTTTAAGGGTTTCCAGGGTAAATCTTTGTGTTTATGTGTGAATGAAGAGAATATAGGAGGTGTGGCTCCAAGGTTTTCTGGTTTTTTCTGGTTTAAGGGTTTCGAGGGTAAATCTTTGTGTTTGTGTTTATGTTTATGTGTTGTGATCTCTATTTTGCTTAAAAGAATTTGTATGCTTTGCTTCTCTGCACAGGTTTAAAACTTACATGTGGTATCAGAACTCAATTTGGCATCAGGGGGACACCTTTGTTGCTAAGGGTTCGACGCGGTTGATAGATCTTGGGTATGTGATAAACCTGGGTTCAGTGAGAGATTTGCAATGTTGATTTGTGCATTGAAAGAGAATGGAGAGCACTTCAAGAATTCAGATCGAGAAATTTAATGGCCAGAATTTTGAGCTATGGAAGCTCAAAATGGAGGATCTTCTAGTAGATCGGGAATAGTGGATTGATGTGGATCCGGGTATGAAACCCACTGCAACGTCACAAGATGATTGGGATAAATTAGAAAGAAGGGCGATGACTTATCAGACTCTGTGTTGTTGAACGTATCTGGTGAAGCTAGTGTAGAAAAGATATGGGCAAAACTAGGGAGTTTGTATCAATCAAAATCCCTTGTGAACAAGTTGTTTCTGCACAAGAAGTTGCTTCACCTCAGAATGGATG
Organism: Pseudotsuga menziesii; assembly: GCA_001517045.1. NCBI lineage: Eukaryota > Viridiplantae > Streptophyta > Pinopsida > Pinales > Pinaceae > Pseudotsuga > Pseudotsuga menziesii. The sequence goes on from LPNX010987319.1 coordinate 269,541, forward strand.
AGAATGACAATGTAACAGAGCATTTGAATGTCTACAATACTCTGGTAAGTCATATAACCTATGTTGGTATTAAAATGGCTGAAGAAAATAAATGTATTACATTATTGTGTTCTTTTCCAGATTCCTGGGACAACCTAATTGTTACAATAGGTAGTGCTAGGCAGGCGACCTTAAAATTTGATGAAATTGTATCATCCCTACTATCAGAAGAGATGAGGTAGAAAACCATGGATAATCATATCTTGGATTCCTTGAATGTGAGAGGTCGCCCCTAGGAGAGAAACAAAAATAAAGGATCTGGGGGGAGATCTAAATCTAAGGGTAGATCTAAATACCCAGGAAAAGGAATAAGGAAGTGTTGGAAATGCTGTAAAGCTGGGAACTATAAAAATGATTGCAGATCTAAGAATGTTGAGAAAGCAAAGGGATATGAGGATACCCCTTCCACAGAGGTGAGGAACTCCTCATAAGAAGGAGGGGATGTGTACCTAGATTCCATGGGTAATCCTTCAGAACGTGATATGTGGTTGATTGGCTCAAGTGCATCATGTCATATGACCCCTCATAGGGAGTGGTTCTATGAATATGAAAAGTACAATCGAGGAGATGTCTACTTAGGAGATTATTCACCAACCAGTATCATTGGACGTGGTAGAGTAAAGCTAAAACTGAAGGATGGAAGGATTAGAACTCTGCCTGGAGTGCTACACATTCCAAATCTAGCAAGAAACTTGATATCTGTCAGAAATATGGATGTTGCAGGTGTAAAGATTGTGTGTGGAGATGGTGGTTGCAAAATGGTTTGAGGATCAATGGTATTGATGAGGGGAGTTCGGTATGGAACTCTGTAAAAAATATTGGGAAAAACCATCATTGATTAATGTAACAATTCTATTGTGATTGAGGAAGGAGGTAAAGATGAAAAAAACCTGACTACATCAGGAGGAAAGACAATGCTATGGCATCAAAGATTGGGGCATATCGGAGAAAAGGGACTTCGAGCATTACAAGGTAAAGGTATGGTTCAAGGTATGACTGATTGCACTTTGGATTTTGATTTCTGTGAACATTGCATATATGGAAAACAAAATCCAGTAAGATTTGCATCTGGTGCAATAAGAGCAAAGGGAATTCTAGAATTAATACATAGTGATTTGTTTGGACCTATTCCTATTCCAGCATTAGGAAAAAAAATGTATTATGTTTCATTTATAGTTGATTTCTCAAGGAATATATGGATTTATTTCCTTCGAAAGAAATATGAAGTATTTTCCAAGTTTAAAGAATTTAAGGCTCTTGTAGAAAATCAGTCATAAAAGAAAATAAAGGTGTTGAGGACAGATAATGGTGAAGAGTTCTGTGGGAATGAATTCGACGAATTTTGTAAGAAGTGTGGTATAGCATTGAAAAATACTACTCCATACACACCTCAACCTGAATGGAGTTGCTGAGAGGATGACTAGGAGGTTGATGGAGAAGGCAAGGAGCATGCTAAGCAGTGCTAGGATAGGACAAGAATTATGGGCAGAAGTAGTGGAGACAACATGTTACTTGGTAAACCGATCACCCACATCAACGTTGATTGATATAACTACACAAGAGGTATGGACTGGTAAGAAACCCTCTATTAAGAATCTGAAAGTTTTTGGTTGTGATGCTTATGTACATGTTCCAAAGGAGAAAAGGAGAAAGTTGGATAACAAAGTTGAGAAGTGTATATTTATTGGCTATAAAGATGGTATGAAAGGGTGTAAGCTTTGAAATCCTATAACTAAGAAGACTGGTTATAGTCGAGATGTTGTATTTCGAGAGGTCAAAGAAGTCCCCAGATAGGAAGTGAATTCAATGGAAAAGGAACCAGAGAAAATATAGTTTAAGTTAGAAGGTGAAGAATCTGACTCAATATAAAAAGCTGAATCAAAAGAATAAGAACCTCATACTCCAGTTTTGAGGAGATCATCTCGAGAAATAAAACAACCAGAAAGGTATTCCCCTCCTGATTTTCGTTCTCATTTTTCTATGTCTATTACTGATGATGATCCTAGAAATGTGAAGGAAGTTGTTGATTTAGAGGATAGTGATCTTTGGAAAAAGGCCATGGATGAAGAAATGGATTCCTTTAACAAAAATGAAGCTTGGAATCTTGTCTAGCTACCAGCTGGGAGAAGCGATGTTGGGAGAAAATGGCTATTTAAAAAGAAGTTGAATGCAGAAGGTAAACTGGATAAGTATAAAGATCACTTGGTAGCAAAGGGATATTCTTAGGTAGAGGGGATTGATTTTGGTGAAATATTTTCTCCAGTTGAAAAATTAAATTCTATTATATTTCTTCTTTCTACTGCTGTTTCTTTTGATCTTGAAGTAGAGCAGATGGATGTGAAGACAATGTTCTTACATAGGGATCTGGAAGAAGAAATATACATGAAACAACCATAAGGGTTCATAGTAAAGGGAAAGAATGAGTTGGTATGTAAGCTAAAGAAGTCCCTTTATGGTATAAAGCAATCTCCAAGGATGTGGTACCAAAAGTTTGACACATACATACTTGGATTAGGGTTTGTGAGAAGCAAAGCTGATCACTGTGTATATTCCAAACAGGCTGGTGATCACTTCATTAACATAGTTTTGTATGTTGATGACATGTTGCTGATTGGAAAAAACAAAGATGTTATAAAGGAGGTGAAGTCTCAACTGTCCTCCAAGTTTGATATGAAATATCTCGATGCTACAAACTTCATTCTGGGAATGGAGATAAGAAGAGATCATGCAAACAAAATGATCAGTTTAAATCAAAGAAAATATGTTGAGACGGTACTACAGATATTTAACATGCAGGAAAGTAAGTCGGTCAAGGTTCATATAACTGTAGGTGTAAAGTTATCTATAGATTAGTGTCCCAAGACACAAGAAGAAGAAGAGGAAATGTCACGGGTTCCATATGCCAGTGTAGTTGGTAGTTTTATGTATGCAATGGTCTGTACAAGACCATACATTTCTCATGCAGTGGGAGTTTTGAGTAGATATATGTCAAAACTAGGAAAGGAGTATTGGACAGTTGTAAAGAGGGTCTTCAGATATTTGTGTGGCACCACATATTATGCAATCTGCTACTAAGGAAGACCTGGAATAGATAGAGTAAAAAATGTACATGGATTTGTTGATGCGGACTAGGTTGGAGACCTTGATCATAGAAGATCTACAAGTGGGTATGTGTTTAACCTATTTGGAAGAGCTATCAGTTGGATGAGCAAGAGACAAGTTGTAGTTGCACTCTCAACTACAGAAGTTGAATACATGGAAGCCACTCATGCAAGCAAAGAAGCTATTTGGTTGCAAAGATTGTGTTTAGGTATTGGGTTTGTACAGAAAGGTGTAAGGTTAGATTGTGATATCCAAAGTGTAATATTCCTGGAAAAGAACCCTGCTTATCATGCTAATACAAAGCATATTGATGTGCAATATCACTTTGTGAGAGATATGGTTGAAGACAAGAAGGTGTTGCTGGATAAGGTTGGCACCATGAAAAATGTTGCAGACTCATTAACAAAATCTGTTAGTATAGAGAAGTTATCTTGGTGTAGAGAATCTATGGGAATCGCTACCTTGAACCTATGACTTTATGAGTACATGACTCGTTGCTATGAAAAGGATGGCAACAAGCGGGATAATGTTGGGTATATGTTATATTATTTGCATGTTCGTATGGAGGGGAGGTGTGCATGTCAGCGCTGCAGCTCGGGGATCCCAAAAGCACTTTCACGGAAATGGTCGTTAGGCCATTTTCGATGCGAGCGTAGTGAGCAAAGTTTTTTAGCTATTTATAGATTTTATGGCTATTTATAGTTGTTTGTGGATACTTTTAGAATTCGTCTAAAAATATGTAACTTAATCTCGTTTAAGGGATTGGAGTCTTTTTCAAATCTGGGTTAATGGATTAGGGTATTTGGATGTTGTGGAATACCTATATTTTTTATTGTGAGGATTCATAATGGAATGAAGAGAATATATGAGGTGTGGCTTCAAGTGTTTTTGGGTTTTTCCCGGTTAAGGGTTTCCAGGGTAAATCTCTATGTTTATGTGTGAATGATGTGTTGTGATCTCTATTTTGCTTAAAATAATCTATATGATTTTATTCTCTACACAGGTTTAAAACTTGCAAATTCATCTCTATGTTGTTCAGCTAGATGTTCTAAGTGAAGCAAACATTCTTCTAAATCTGTAGTATCAGGAAGCACGTGAATAGCTATTTTAATGGATGGAATCTAGCACTCAACCGATGTGACTACTTCCACCTGTTGAACGAGTTGGAATGGTGAAAATCTAGTAGCAATATTTACATTAGTCTGGTATCCTCAAAGTGGAGGGTACATCATGATGTGCCAATTTCACCAACTCACGTTAACGATGCACTTTAGTTTCAAGGTTTTTTTAACTACCTCTACTTGTCCATTCGCTTGAGGGTAAAATGAAGATGAATGATCTTGTCTAAACCCTAACATGGTGGTTAGCTTGACCATCATGATGTTTTGAAAGTGAATGCCATGGTCAGTGACAATATGCTTTGGTATACTGAAACGAGCCGCTGATCTGGTTTAATACAAATAAGTTGTTGTTTCACCATCGGCTTTGAAGGTAGGAATTTCCTCTTCCCACCTTGTAAAGTATTATACAATGACAATGATATATGTGTTCCCCCCAACAGAAACTAGATTACACATCATGTAATCTATCCCCCACTTTGTGAATGGCCCCACCATGATGACGAAAAACAAAGGAGCAGGGTGCGACCGCATTTTTCTAGTGTAGAGATGACATGGGTGGCAGCACTTCACAGCTTCCACATAATCTTTGAATATTGTGGGCCAGAAATAACCAGCTCGTAAAATATTATGGGTCATTGCTAACCCAAATAAATGACCCCCACACGATCCACTATGGGAATCATTCAGTACAAGGTCTTCCTCCTCGTGGGTGAGGCACCGACTCAAAATAGAATCTACCCCACTTTGATATAAGGTGTCATCGATGATTAGGTAGTTTTTAGCGTTCACTTGTAATTTGCATTAATCTTCCTGCGAGAAGTACGCAATACACTTCAGAGTTTGGAGATGTACAAAAATATATCCATACCAAGGATCAATTGTTGAAATAATAAATATATACTCATATGGGAATGAGTATTCTTCTGTCACTATGGTCTCTTCTGTAGGGAATTCTGCAATCAATTCTACGAAAACTAAGGACTTATTTTACTTAGAAGATTGAAAATCCAAGTCAAAATCCTGGAGAATGACTATCCACTTATTTATTTTTCCCTTGATTATACGTCGAGATAAACCATATTAGAAAGGATTGAAATTTTCCACCACTGTGGTGGTCCTCAGTAAGATATAGTGCCTAAGTCTTTGGATGGAATAAACAACTGCCAAAGATAACTTCTTGACGTGAGAGTACCGAAGTTCAGGGACAACTAATGCATGACTGAGATAATAAACGACATGATTTTGGAGCTTATCATCCTCCTAAACTAAAACTACTCCTATGGTTGACTCCGACACAGCGAGATACAATATAAAATATCTGGTGTAATTTAGTGGACGTATTAAGGGAGCTGACAACAAAGCCTTCTTTAATGCTTTGAATGCGAGTTGCACGGTTTCATCCCACTGAAATTGAGTGTCCTTCTTAAGGAAGCGCATGAAACCCTTATTTATATTAGCATAATTGACTATAAAATACCGAAGGAAATTGGATTTCCCTTGTAGGCTCTGAAGTTCCCTGATGGAACGAGGAGGAGGTAGATTTACAATAGCCTCTACTTTCAAAGGATCCACCTGTATTCCTTTGTTTGACACAATAAACCCTAATAACCTTGAATCGACACAAAAAACACACTTGTGGGAATTCAAGCGTATCTTATAATGTCTACATCATTCAAAAATCATACGAAGGTGATTTGGATGGTCCCTCCTCTTGCAAGAATAAGCAAGAAGATCATCCAAGTATGACTCAACAATATTCTTGATGTCATGGAAGGAAAAGTTCATTTCTCGCTGAAAGGTAGATCCGACATTTTTCAAACCGAAGGGAATTTTATTGTATGTGAAGGTCCCCCAAGGACAAATAAAGTTGTTTTATGCTAGTATTTAGGCTTGATTTGGATTTTATTATACCCGAAAAATACATCCATAAGTGAAAATATTTCACTACCCAAAAAAACATCAATAATCTGATCGATGAAGGGTGTGGGGTAGTTGTCCTTGGGAAACTCTTTATTTAGGTCACAGAAATCAGTGCATATGTGTATGGTCCCTTGTTTTTTATCAACATGAATGGTATTGGATACCAATTCCATCAGAGAAATTGGGTAATTGAACCTGACTTTGAGCAGTTTCTCTACTTCAACCTTAATGGCTGCCACTTTTTGTGGATTGACCAGTCAAAGTTTTTATTTCATAGGATTAGCATTAGGGTAAGTGCAGATTTCTTGTTCAACGATAGATGGATCTATGCATGACATCTCCTCATATGACCAAGAAAAGACATCGCAAAATTCCTTAAACAAGGCAGCATATATGGAAATCTCCTCTGAAGAGGAGTTTGCACCAATATACACATTTTCAATGATGTTAGGGTTTATAGAGATGTTGATTGGAATGGTAGCAGAGATTTTTTCCATATTCCCCTTGGAAAAAACTCCCTCCTTTGGTAAAGGACTAATTGGTGAATCAACATTCCTTGCCAGTCTCACATGAAACTCTTGATTCTCAATTTTGCTCAATTCTGAAAGAAAGAAGAACTTATGATGAAGGTATTAACAAGTCTTTTATTTTCCTATCATAGCTTCCAAAATGGCTTCGTTAGAAGGAGAAACCATGTCTAAGAAATCATAAGAATACAAATAGTTCTCCTCCAAGGTGGGCAGATAAGCTTCATATGACTCCTCTGAGACTGTATAAAGAGTCACAATGGAATCAATAGTGGCATTAAAAACAACTTGGTAAGCTACTACCACTATAGACAGGGGAACTTCAAGTTCATGACGGAAAGGAAGGACCCAACTATCAGTTATCTTGACAACCGTAGCAATAGACTTCCCTACACTCCTAGAACCTAAGTAGGTAATAGGGGTTGAGATATCAAATGTTCCCATCAATGATGTGCACATTCCAACCCCCACGCTCGTTAGCCAATTTGGACTAATCTATCAATGGTACAGTGGAGGAATTTGTCGCCAAATGACCCTTCCAAGTAAAACTAAGTTGGTCAACGGTAACCAACTTCCCTTTGTTTGGAAACACTACTACTCGAATAATAGCTGAAGTGTTCGCACACATAGCGTAAGTCCAACATCTCCCTAACAACAAGTTATAATCCAATGGGGAATCGATCACTTACACCTCAACAGAAACTACTTTCCCTTCCAACTTTATTTCGAAAGCTGGTAGGATACCTTCTGGATGAAAAGACCTTCTGTTGAAAACAATAAGTAGAGTGTTCGATGGAACTATCTCTGGGGAACCTAGGGATTTCCAACAAGACATCGACATTACACATGTGGAAGAACATTCGATAACCACTGTACATCCAATGGTTTTACCTCCATGGACAACATCAATTGACAAAGCCACATGGTATGACAAGCGAATATTAACATCTGAAATATTGAATTTCACCATCAGGATCGATGAATCCATGCTACCTATGGATGTTACGAGGGAATCCCGTTGATCAAGACAAATTTGTAACACCTCCAATGCCAACATTGAATAAGGGGTTTGAGCTAAGTGTTCAACTACAGAGTAGTTGGAAGCAACCCTAGAGTTAGGATTGTGAAATTATTTCTTCAAAACACCTTTTGGTATCTTGGACATTGGATCAACAAGTTTTTCAATAGTGAGAGGGTTTGAAGTTTCACCAATAGACTTACCCTTCTCTAGACCTCTCATTCATAATTCTCATTTCTTGTTTAGAGTAAGGTGCTAGATCATACCATGTTGATATAGTTTTGATCAGGAAGAGAACTAGAAGTGCCCTCGACCACATTCAAAACAGAAGCTGCATTCTATCCTTGGGGAAAAGATCCTTCAGGACAGTCGGTTGTCTGTTCTTCAACAACTTCTGAGCTTTTTCTAGAAGAGGGAATTGATAAGTAAGGTGGTCTCCCTGGCACAAATTACAAGGAAATTTAACTTTTTCTTATCTTTTCCCCCCCCCCCCATCAACATTGTTTGTGTGATTTTTCTTGTTTTGATTACCCTCACCCTTCTTCNCACCCTTCTTCCCTTTCTTCTTTTTTCCACTGGGTTGTTGATTTCCCTTCTAAGAAGATTGTGAAAAAAAAATTGAATTTTGTGGTGAGGGGGTGGCAGCCTTAGATGCCTCTGCTGCAGATTGCTTCACTGACAACTCATGGAGTTTCTCAGCTAGTGATTCTATGGTAGGAGAACTAACTGAGCCAGCCATGCCATCAACATGGGGTCTAGGATTGGGTTTCTCAGTGTTATTTGTATACCTCGGTGCCTCAGGAATAATTTCATACAAAATACCAGACTGAGCATAAATCAAGTCTAACTATTGGGCCTTGAGGATTTCATCTTCTTGCGGGGTCTTGCCTGAAGTGGATACGACCTTAAAGATATAAGGAAGCAAATATTTTAAGAACCACTCTAATAGAAACTCAGGAGGTATAGTAGCTTTTATAAGCCTCTTTCATATTCGCCACTCCTAAATATAATAAGAAATATTTGTGGCCTTGTTTTGTCTAAAATTCGACAACAAGTCTGTGTCAGCATCATACGAGATAGGAAGTTGAAAGTGGTTAAGGAACACAGTCGCTAGATCCATAAAACTATCATATGCAGCGAAGGGAATTTATATGTACCATTTTGCTGCCACATGAGTCAATGTTCTCTGAAAGAGCCTCAATCGACTGGAGTCATCGTTTAGTGAGTTCGAAGAGCACCAAAGGTGAAAAATGGTACTGTGCGCACCTGGATATTCACCATCCTTTCCTTCAAACTTAGGAATGTCTGAGGGTAGTTTAATAGGTATACGTGGCCATTCAACATTATTCCACATGGGTTCATTCATCAACTTTGACAAATACGAAAAGTTTAACGTTGCCAAGAAATGAAGCTTTGGCCTAACCGAGGTTTGATAATAAGGAGTTTGGGATGTAGAAGGACCTGCCCCATGGCTCCCAAATGAAAAGGTGGGGTTTCCCCCAACCATCGGTTGTGATGTAGTTGGAATAGTCTGAAAAGGATTCCACCCGAAAGCCAATGGATTACTAGTTCGTGGTGCATGATATGTGGTTCGAGCCACTCCAGAAGAAACTGGAGTTTGAAAGACAGGAGGAGGCATCCCTGCACTAAAAAGTGAAAAGAGAGAGCTCGTGAAAGGAGCCAAAACCTGACCAAGTGTTTGAAAATTAAATGAGCTTTTGTTTCAAGACGACATGCCCACATATGTAGGAGAACAACCTACATAAGGAGTGGATGGAGGAAAATGTCCCCAATTCCTAAGAAAACCATGGACAAACGAGGAGGATCCACTTGGACCACTCTAAGCACCTTGCATAAAAGAAGAAGAAGAAAAAAGTGCTCTAGGAATCCCAATGACCACCCCACTAGATGGATCTACTACATTAGAGGGTGCTGAGTGTTGAACCACTTGAGAACTTGGTGAAAGGGGTGCAGTAGATGCACTTGGTCTTGGAGCACCAACTTCACGGGGTGGGACTCCACCAATGAAAATGGGTGAGGTTGCAGTAGAAATACCTTCTCCCGATCTAGACATAGCTCTCCTCAAAGGAACACCAATAACAAGTGAACTAAAAGGGAGAACCTGGACTACTATAGGATCGCTCAGATCAGTTAGAGGTGGATCAAATTTTCTTGCAAACTCATCAGGTTGCAAGTATTCTATCTCTATTGTTGATGTTTTTTCTTGGTTAATCCTATGTTCTGGTTCAATTGGAACTTCATTATCACCTACTTGTTCAAAATAATTGCCAGTATCTAGTCTTTGCCTTTGAGGTGGCAGCAGAGGCTCCACCGTAACAGATGGAGGAAGGTTTTGAAACCTTTTGGACCTACGAAGAGTTTGATCCTCCATAGCTATAAATTTGACTCACACGACTAAAGGCCAACTAAACATAAACAAACCAAACATCATTTACTAAAATTTTCATAAGTAACAGAAACACACCAGATATAAGATACACCTTCCAAAGGAAATTTTGGGTTGATTAGGGCCCAGGTCCAACTAGCAAATATCGAAGGATGGTTACTTGGCATTTCGTGAAGATATTTCTGGGTGCAAGCATTGGAATCACCCAACCTCCCTCCCAAATTGTTTATCGAGGTTACCTCCCAAGTCCGTCCTAGGTGTACTAGAAATAGCCTTCCAATACCACCTGTGTAAGATCCTAGTGTCTGGAGACTAAAGGATACCAAATCTACACTGAGATTCTGGCGGAATAGTCGCAATCCTAATCCATATGCATGGGCATGGTAGATAAGCCCAAAACCCTGTCAACACCGGCACCACACAGAGCCCAAGAGGTGGTATTGACAAGATCCCCAAATGAATAAAAATCCTGGTATATGATCGAACAAGGAAGTGGAGGGTTATCTCATCAACCGAGCTCTCATGCAGCCTCATGCTTAATTCCTATGTCACAGGAGCTTTCCAAATGGTCTCTTGTAGAAGAGGATTTACCTAATGAAAGGCCAGTACATTTGAAATGAAATTTTTTTGGACAATTTAAACTCCTAGTCCAAAAACCTAGCCTAAGCTAGTTGATGTATGAAGCTATATAAATAAACTTACTAATAAATTTTAATTAATCATTCTTTTTGATGGGTTGTATTATTCAAAGGCAGAGGAATGAAACTGGATGGTTTTATAGACTTAGCAAATGAAAGAAAATTATGTATACAAATTTTCAAAGTGAATGCAACTACGAATGCAAATTTTCTTTTCTTTTTCTTTGCGAATGAAAGCTAATGAAATTTTAAACAACATGAGAAATTAAAGACTTAAATTTTTTTATTTTTCTAAAAAAATAGTGAAAAGGGCAACTAATGCAACCTAATGAAAAAGTGCAATATTGCTTTTTGTCTTTCCCTTTTTTCGAAAAATTAAAAAAACTAGATGCAACTAAATGCAATTTTGAGTGAAATAAACAATCGGATCATATAACTGTAAATGATAGCATTCAGACCCTACAGTAAAACATTTCGACCAAACAACCAGAAATGACTTAAACCCTAGACTCAGTGGAACTATTGACTCACAAGGACTAATAGATACAAAATATGGAATGAATGACTGACTCAGACTACTAGAAAAACAACACAAAGTATATCAATGTCTTAAAGGACTGATCAATGACCCAAAAAACACAAGCACTCAGACTAAAACCCAAGCAGGAAGGGACCTAATTCATTCACAAATGGAGAAGTCAAATAAAAAATCACTCAAATAACTTAAATAATCAAGCAACCAGTGAAATGTACATACCTAACTACAGTGTCATGCCAAAAAGAACCTTCACAAGCATCTGAAGAATCATAAAAACAAGGACAAGAAAAAACCTCATGGACTCACTGACACCTACAGGAAATCTGTGGCTATCATCAAGACAGGGCGCGTAGCATACACAACTGTTATCAAAGAAACCCCCGTACAAAACAGGTAATATGCGACTTTTACCGAAGCAACCCGCATATGATGTCAAATTTTTTCAAAAGGAAAAACAACTGTCAGAAAGGTTTCGAACATGAAGTGATGAAAATTAAAGGTAAAATCAAAACAAATCACTCACAGGATCAGACAGAGAAAAATTGGCTAGGAAGCCAAAAAGAAAGGACCCACAATAGGTTGGACTCCCCAGTGGAGTTACCAGTTCTATTGTTCAGGAAAATACAACCATATAACCTAGGGTCTCTGGGGTTACCAACATACCATACAAACTTGCAGGCATTCAACCATTGAATAAATTGACAGAGAAATATGGAAGAAAATAGGTGTACCTTGCTTATGATGGTTGATCCTATATTTCTTCTTCACTTCAAATTGCTTCTACAACTTCTAGCGAATATCCAACACCGGCAAAGAGCAAGATATTTCCTGCAATATCTTATATATTATATAGATGATCAATGAAACAATATGCTTGCAATGAAATAAAAAGACAATTCATGAATCATAACACATAAGAGTACAAAGACACAACATTGGAAGAAATAATCTCTTTATTGATAAACAAGTTAAGTAAGATTACAACCAACATCTAAGACAAGTGTTCCTCTGCTCTCCAAGGACATTGAGTTATGTTGCTCCAAGATATCTAAAGGAAAAACACCAGCATAAATTTTCTCTAGAATTCATGATCTTTAGCCTCAACCCCTACCCTCTATTTATACATGAGGAAAGAGTGAGGTTACGAAGGTTGATATGGTTGGGGAAGTTGGGATAGTTATGACTAAGGACCCAATTGTCCTTGACTAAACTTTTTTATACTTTTTTAATTTGGATTAAGGCATACGCGAATATTAATACTAGAGGGTTGCATATGATACACGAATTTCACAAAGGAAACCCATGGGTTTCAACCCTAATCATGTATACACGAGTTGTAGTGTCCACTGTCAATACTCGCGTATGATACATGGGTTGCAATGGCAATAGTCGTGTATTCACCTCAATGGCCTTACAAAAAATAGGTCAAGCTAGTAAGGAAATGATGCATCAAATGTTATGCCCATCTATAGTGTTTTGTTCACTTCTATCCATTTCGTCCTTTTGTGTACTGACACATTGAGTGTCAGTACTCAGATGGAGAAGTGCCATTTCGCATGATAACACGGCTTTGAAAGGGAAACAACAAGATGTGAGTTTTTCCACAATTATGTCAATTAATACACTTAAAAAAAATATTAGAATTAAAATCTTGATTACATACCTGAGACGAGACAACATGTCATGATGGGTTTTTCCATCTCCTTGATCCAAGTCTCTCACCAATGCCTCCCTGCAACAATTACAAAAACTATTAACACATACAACCAAAATGCATTATTTTATGAAATTAATTCATGCTTTATAAAATTTTCATGAACTTTTAAATCTCGCCATGAATATCTTAGGCTATGTGGGAGATTTCCCTTCCTAATTAGGAAGTGGAGCAGTAGGATAGACAACTTTCTCTAAGGAAAATGGTGGTGGAAGGAGATGATGTAGTTGGGGTGAGGGGGGTGACGCAGGTAAATGGGAGGGGGTTGATGTAGTGGAAATGGATGGAACAGATGGATCCAAATTTTGGATAGGTGGGGGAACACATGAGGGGGTAGGAGTGGGATTTGATATAGCCCTAGTGGATATACAATGGGTGGGAGTGGCACATAGGGGCATATGGGTATTCCGATCACTGAGGGAGAGTTCCTAGTCACATGAATCAACATGAACTATGGAAAAATAGAACTAGGTGGAATATATGTAAGGATGTGTACACACATATGGTGATTGTAGGTAGGAGATGGAACCTACATAAACATATCTAATACATTTCTTCATAAGGAAAGCATGTAAGTTAACCATTCAAACAAAATGAATTTTACGTAATATATATATATATATATAATTTGGTACTGTAAGTTACTTTCATGGCAGGTGATCTAGTCAAAACAGGTGGAGACTTGTGCTCAATATCATTTACATGCACCCGTAGAAGCAAAACAACATTAGTATAGATTTCTCATAAACAAATATGACAATTTCAACTAACTCAATTTTTAAATTCTACAACCATACACTCTTTTAAATACCTATATGTGAAGTACTACAATATTTTTCATTATTGCCATGGTGAATCAAGGTTAGGAGAAGTAATGTCCTTCCACCTTCATTCAATTTTTCATCTAGAAACAAATGTACATGCCAAATACATCAATTAAACATTAAATAATATAATTGATGTTCATCTAAAAATTGTAAAAACGTACAATTAAAAATATAACTGATCATTTGCAACCATTTACAAATCATGTACTAACCTCGGACAATAAAGTACCTCATGTAGGATCCTCCATAGGATCATGGAAAGTATGGCTGGGATGAGTGCATCGATTGGGTGATCTTTAGTTGTCAAAAAGATATTTTTCCCCACTAGCTCTCAGGGATGGTCCATGAATAGTGGAGCATGAATGACCTACACTTGATGGTCCTTCGTGCTTCTCTAATGGGTTGTGCATGGATGATCCCACAAATGTACTATTCTACAATACACTATGAGTAAGTTGTGATATGGAAATGAATGGCTCAGCTAGGCGATCTAGTAATTGAGGTGTCTATGGGGGGTGGTAGTTAGTCATACACCTAGGTGCAGGTTGGCCTCTCATTGGGTTATGCCTATGGGTGGATCGATCCTAGGAAGATATAGGACCAACCCTTGGGAACCCACTAATGTCAAAGAAGTTTACATGTAGACCCAACACAAACTCTGCATATAGTTTTCGAAGCGGTAGGTTGGTCCTCGGGTAAATGAAAAAACTAACTAGAGTCTATTTTGAGATGTTCAACTCTTTGATTTGGTCTCTAATGAAACCATTGGAATAATATTCTGTCATCCTATCCCTATACTCAGTTATGCTCAACAATTGACTCTGGGCATTATCAACTGAGGCAATGATGTTGTCAATGGATGTGGCTAAGGAGAGTCTCAATGGTTCCCTAGTGGTTATAAGATCTTGAACTAAGGTTCTTAACTAGTGTAAATTTTGGTTAAATTGGAATTTTGTGGTTGGTTACTTCAGGATTAGGTTCAAGGATTTATGTCATTGGGTTATCCTCATGGTTTTTTGTTTGGGGGTTTGTCTCTTGGTTTCTGGTCACTATGATGGAGAAGAAATTAATTGCAATTAAAAAAACGAATTTGCTTTATTTTTGACTGAATTTTTAGAACCTTTTCTTTTTTAATCATTGAAAACACAACATACAAATCATGGATGGAATCCTACCAAGATGATAATTTGGAATAAATGCATGTGTGCGTTGGCATGGCATTTTCGGATGCTTGAAAACTAGCAAACTCAAGTAGAATGGGGTGGAAATGGGCCTCGATGGACAATTTTAAATATAGGGAGGAGCATGCACCTACTTTTATAATAATAATAATAATCTATTTTTAAGGTCACCGCCAAGTGAGACACCAAATTGGTGTATGAGACCCCCTTATTTGTGGGACAAGGGACCCCCCTCTGCGCAGCGATTTAACTGCTAAAGTCTACAGAGGTGTACATACACTACCCCCCTCTGGATTTGAACCCGTGACCTCCTAAGAGGAAACACATGCTCTTAACCATTAGGCCCACTAATGCGCACACACACTATTCACAAGTGCATGTTAAAAGCATGAACGCTCTTAATGTGTGCACGCTTTAATTCCTACATGGATGTTGATGTGGTGATTTGGGATTCACCGTACTGAAGAGTCCACATGATTTTGAATTTTATCACTCCCACGCTCCTATTGCAACACTTTTGGGCGTCATCTTCGTGCAAACACCCGACCTCATTATTTTGTATGTTTTTTGCTTGAAATGTCATGAAGTGTGGCGTTGTTTGAAGTGAATTATTGTGATGTTTCTATTATTGTTTTATAATTTAATTTATAACAATACTAAGGTTGAATATTCTAAGGATAAGACTTAACAAATCTTATTAGATGAAATGAAATTTCAATTTTGCATTAATTTCCCTAGTACATGAAATTTTAACATGGTATTAAAGCTTGTCTTTGTTAAGATCACTCTCGAGAAAAGACAATATCTATATTTGGTCTTAATATCACCTAGGTTAGGTATTTGACCGAGTTGGAGGTCATTGGATGTAAAAGCTAATGTTGCTTGAAAAAAAAAACTCTCCATATTGTTAATCTTTTTATGTCTTTGATCTCCTTCTTATCCTCTAACATCATGTCTACTAATGGTATGTTGGTAATGGAGATTCTAAATATAACATTATACATCACATATATGAAGAGAAAGAGACAGGCATGAACATATAGATCACTGATGATACTATTTATCTCATCAGAGAAGTTGGTTCTATCATGTTAAATAATGTTATCAAGTTAAATAATGTCTCGTATGATCCTTGGTTGACAAAGAATCTTCTTTCAATATCTTGTATAGTAGATCTTTAAGATATCATGGTTGAGTTGTTCCTTTCCCATAACCTTTCGATCCAATAAGTAATCAAGTGCCAATCCATTATACATCTAATACTTTCAACTAACACTCTCGATTCAATAAGTAATCAAGTGCCAATCCACCATACATTATGCATCTAATATTTACACACTAGATTCAATAAGTAATGAAGTACCACTCGACCATACATTATACATCTAATATTTGCATTGCAAGTGCATCATTATTAAGTAAATTATGCAGTGCCAGTCCACCATTACTTATCCGTCTAATATCTGATCTTAGAAGCACTTCAAAGCACCATCATTAAGCCACAATAATTGAAGTACTTGTCATCCAACTTCGCACACATAATTCTGTCATATCATTGAAATACCGACCAGTCATTCATTATGGTAAGCAGAATTGCATATTTCAGTAATTCAAGCACCTTTACTCGTATGGTTAATTTGAGGGATTGTAAGCGCTGCTGATCTGCTCTGATTTATCATATAATAATAAACTGTAAGTGGTATTTGATTAAAGGATGTTTGCAGCCATCTTGGAGCTCCTCTCCTCGCTGGAGTTGCCGCTCCCCTCGTGCAGGAACATCCCCTCAATGCTCACGTGGCTCTCTGCTTACGCTCGTGGCCTCTGCTTTCTTTGGCGAAGAACTGCTTCATATATGCGCGCAGCAACTTACAGTCGTCGTACTGCTGGTGATGTAAACGCTTCACGCATTCCGTTGGATAATCTTGTAGCAGCTTCTCTTCCTGGCTTCGCAATATAGCTGCTATTTTGTCCATCGCTCTGTTAATCATGTAACAACAAGCCGTGTAATAGTATATAGTTATAGCTGTTTCTCTATGGGTTGTAGTTTGAGTTGTTGACAGAAATGAAAGTTAACCTAGATTTAATTATTATAATAAATCTATTATAAGTGACATGTTTGTTCTTTATATATCTAATATATGAGTTTATAATTGATGTAATCTTAATTCTAGTACTGATATAACAAATAGATTAATCCTCTAACAAACTTTCAAAAAAATTAGCTGTTTATAATAGTAATGATACTTGATTGTAACCGTTACAATAGCTGTGTGCAATACAAAAATGATACTTGAATGTAACTGTTACAATAGCTGTGTGTAATAATAATGATGCTTGATTGTAACGGTTACAAATGACACTTGATTGTAACGGTTATTAGCTTGATGAATGAGAATGGATTGTAATCAAGGATCAAATTTGAAGGGTAGGAGTCTATTTCACTTTGAAGGGCTATGCTATATTGAATCCATTTTAAAATAAACTTTTTTTTATTTAAAAATTAATAATATATCAAAATGATATTGTATATTAAAAACAATGTAATCAAATTTTTTAATATAATGAAAATTTTACATTATTTTATTTTATGGGTTTTAATAAACAATATGGAACCGAAGGATTCATATACAATCCACAATCCATACACATAAAACTTTAGAAATATAAAAAATACTTTGCAATATAAAAAATAAATTAAAAAACATAACCAATCAAGATTTAGTGGGCAAGTAATAATTTTTTTAACAGAAAATTCAAGGTTGGATGAAAGTGAAGTATAGTCTATACAATGTTCAATGAACATAGAGATCTATAAATACAAAAAATGGAGTGAATCTAAAAAGTATTTTCATGAATACCAAAACTATTATTTTGAATCACTTGAATAACAAACTTCACCCCTAAGTTCCAAGAAACAAATAACTACTAATAAAATAACACAAAAATATATTCTCGTGATGCACGTACCTAAAAAATCATTCAACCATAAGAACAACCCAACCATTATTGAGCTCCATTGAGAGAAGGAATCTCTTTATATACATTTATGGTTGCTTAGCTTTGTGAACCAAATGAGAGACATAATCCCCTGGAGGAAATGATCATTAACGAAAGTGTCTTTTTTGTCTCTAGTGTAGATGTAGACTTATGCAGGTTGGCGATGGTGTTAGGGCTATGTGTCCTTCTTTTTCTCAAGAAAAGCCTCTAAATTCTAAAGAGGGTATGATATACCTTTTGAATTAATAGGGAAAGAAAGGGTGGAAGTATCCTAAACAAGTGTCAATGGCGATAATGGAAACAACTTGAACAAGGGTTGAACTCAATAGTGGAAGCAACTTGAGCAAGGGTGAAGAGTTAATCCAATTCGAACTTGTGGTTTCAATAGGAATGGTTTAAGTTACCTCTTCCACTTGAATCCTAATTTGCATACCAAATGATAACCTTAGTCGATCATCATTCCTGCAAACGTTGATAGTGATATCCAATCATAAGGCAAGTTTTCCTCCTATGGTTTTCGGGGGCCTTAGAGTAGTACATTCATCACTATGTAAATACCAGCGAAGCCATTTGAGATAGATGGATGGACTCTTTTGGTCAAGTTTCCATATCAACCATTCACAAACCCAACGAAAGAGGAAGTGACCCACCATCTCTCTTTTCGGCATGAATATCCCTATCTCACTTCTCAATGATGAAGTAAATCATTTTATACAAAACTGATCAAGGAACTTGCTCCAACATGAGCCTTGATAATTATGTTCATTCGCCTACCTAACCAAATAACTCTAGTGATTCTTGATTGAATCCTAGAGCTACTAGTGCCCTGGCATGAGATCCCTCCCACTATCTAGCTACCATAACTCTACCATGTATTAAAACACGAAATGAGGTAGAAATATGAAATTGAAATAGGCTCGAGAATTACCAGTGATAGTGGAAGTAGGCACAATGTAAGTAGGGTCGGCGAGTTTGTAAATTAGAATAACGATAAGCAAAATTTTAGATTTTAAAACCACTTAAGTTCCAAACTTTCAACTTTCATAATTACATTTCCAAAATCCAATAACCATTTGATAAACCAGAATTCCAAATCCACTTTCATAATCACATTTCCAAATTCCAATAACCATTTGATTAACCAAATTTCCAAATGGAGATCCCATAATCCAATCACATAGCTGCATTCATTATAAACTAGTACAGAAAATGATAAATTAATTCTAATTCTGATTTATGATCATCTTGTGCACAATTAATTCTAGATTATGTGATTGCATTCTCTATTAATACATTACTTCTTCACCTTACTAGTTGGGATTTGACAATGAATAGTTGTAAAGCTACATTAAGTGTGTGAAGCATGTTGTCTGTCGATTTCAACTATGATAACCTACTGAAACATAACCAGCATTAATGCATTTATTTGCTACTAGGATACTAGCTTACCACAATAGATTGTCAAATAATGATTTATTTGCTACTAGGATACCAAATTACTAATGGTGATTGTTACTTAATACTCAACAGTTAAGGTTGCAGTGATTACTAGTTATAACATTATGGAAAAGAGTGGAAATACATAGACTCATAGTGTTTATGGATAAAATTTGTTGATATAATACAAATTCTCCATCAAAGTTAACCTAGGAGAAACAACTATCAAATCACCTTATTTTGAGAAGTTTTCTCATTCAAATCCCTTCATTTTAGACAAGTTTTATAGCATAAAATTGCAACATAAATCTATACTAAAAGAGTATGTAACTCTAAGTTCTACATGTCACACATGACTTTTGTCAAATTTTGTCAATATTGTTGTACCATTCTCCTCCTTTAATATATTGATATACTATGTCACAATATCTTGATTTTGACCCCATTGCATTAAAATTGTACATGATGTAAATATCATTATTAAATCATGGTGAGGAGCTCAAGGCCAAGGCCCCACCATGGATTTAGCGTTTTATGTATCGGCAATTAAAATCGATGCATATGGTTCTCGTGCTAGCCAGGCACAATATAAATTGAGATATCATGTAAATGTGCAATTTAATAAAATACCCACAACTAGCTATGCAATGCAACAAGAGATGGGGGCATGATTTCACAAGGAATATGGAGGGAAATTATTCAAACGTTTGAGCCAATAGTGTTAAGCAAAATGTCAATGAGAGAACACATAAAAATTTCAACTACCCATTTCGTCTTATGCACCCAATCATTTAATTCTTCCAAAAGTTGGTTGAGGTAGTTAATGCATTGGGAATGGAGAGGTATGGCAGTCAATTTCGTATTGGGGTAAGCCATCAATTTTGGAAAAACATGTTTTGGATTATGGAGAAAGAAAACATCCAAAAATTGGTTTTGAAACCATTCCTTACCCATGCGTTTCACTTCCTCACGCAACTAGAGCTAGTTGGGACGTTTTCCTGGAATTTTCCTCATCTATCCATGGCTAGGAATCTGTTTTTGTGTTGCATAGTGGGTGGAAGCAGAGATTCACGATTTAGGGATTTATAGAGGTTGTTTTTCCTCATGTAATTCCCATAAATGTTTGTTGAAATTGAATTTCTCTCCCAGGGTTGATTTCCCCTTCTACCATTTCATTTTTGGTTCCTATGACATTTTTCTTCATGCCCAGCATTGGTGTTTGTTGTTATGTGCATCGTTGTTTTTGTTTGAAAGACTTAGGAGTGGAAGAGGCCCAAATTGTCTTGATAAACCTATTGAAGAGAGGAACCTCACAAAAGGATCAAAAGGGGCTGGATAATATTCTATGCACACCCAGGAGAACATTGGAAGGGAAGGTATGGCCTAAGGGACTGTGTAGTAGTGAAGGGAATACTTCCTTGTGTTGGGTGTGTAGGTATTATGGAGTCCAAGCTAGATAGATCTTGTGGAGGTGTCCATAGCTCTGTGGTTGATCTCACTAGCTTAGCAATTCTTCCTTTCCACTTCCTTAGCAGCCCGATAAACCCAACTGTAGATTGGCTTGGCTGAACCTTGGTGTCTATTTGGCTATGTGTGAGCCTGTTGTTCCCTTATTCCTTGTGGAAATCATGCCTAGCTCGGGGGTGGAAGTTGTGCTGAGAGATTGATGAGCACAACTGGCCTATGGGTGGGTGGAACATTGCAGCAACATAGCTAGTTGCTCGGGGCAGCTCAATTCCAAGACAAGTGCTCTCTTGTATTTAATCTCTGCAATGTAATTGTTTAAAAAATGATTATGAACATATTGAATGCTTGAATAATATTTCTCTTTCGTTGTATATTATTGCATTATGCATATGTATATGTATATTTACTTTCAATGCATTTTTTTAATTATGTTCATGGGGATGGATGCCTGGTTATGATAGTGGCAGCGCAATAGCCGCGTCCTCTCTGTGGTGAGAGGGGAGGGGACGTGACATACAATCTCAATCAATTATAATCCAAGCATCCAAACTCTCGAACTAGGCATAGTTGATGAAAGCATGAGTCCATGTCTAGTAACACAACCACCTTACATTATAGTACATGTCCCATCAAACAAGTGATCATTGTTGCATACAAAAAAAAGACATAGCTCTGCAAAACATGGTTTTGGAGGATTTGAACCCTAAAAGAAGACAAGGTTGTGGAGCATAATTTTGAAGACTTGCACAATATCATGATGGGATTTGGCCTACAACAATGAAGAAAATTCTCATATACAAATACAAGAAAAGGGATGCTATTATGAAAGGAAGAGTAGTAATGAAAATGCAACCATACTATGATCATAGGAAATTAGAATTTAAGTCTTCTTCCCAAATGCAACGATGGTAAAAAAATAATTTAAGTATTAGATCATATCAATAGTTTTATCAATAATGGCCTACATATGCATAATTTATACTAATGTAATAGTTACTATGAGATCCAAACCATAGAACAATTTTAATAATTTTATAACATAAAAACAAGCCATTGCAAAGTCACATTGTAACAAAAAATCAACTATTATAGTATTGAAACAAATTCACAACCATTAAAAATGTTATTTCCATTTTTTTTATAAAGAACTTATATTTGAATAAAAATAAAGATAATATTTTGGACTTCCTTGAACAAACCAACAAGATTAACTCGAGAGTAACAAGTGTACAACCAAGATTCATTTCATGGTCTCCATATCTTGTTATGTTTAAATGCATCTTGATTAAGATTTAAATAAGCTTCATTTAAGTTAAATGGATATCATTTTTTTTAATAAATAGTATGTGTTTTGTATTTATATTAATTAGTGTAATGTTTATGTTATATTATAAATGGATAACCATAACGTTTGGTAATCAATTTAATCTTTAGCCTTTGTTTAAAACTATCCATCTCCACAAAACTAAGTTGGTGTGCATGTGGGGTAAAAACATGAATATGTCTATTTGTAAGTTTGTTGTTTTATGAGAAAACAATGTTTTATTTTTACTGCAATTTTTTCATTGTTAACAATTCAAAATTTTCATATTTTTTTTACAATGAAAAACTTACATAGATTGTACTAGCGCATCTTTTAATTTTCATAAATGTTTCATGAATATTTTCATAAATATTTGGGTTTTATCACATATTTTTATCAAAATTTTATAACTAGCACATGCTAGTTATAAAGACATCGATCTTGCACCAAGAGTCCATCCATATCTTAGTCTTGTTTGGTTAATAATTGAACCAACTTTCACTATTGACTTTATTAGAGGATTAAGTTTGTTGTGCCATTGTATCCATGTATGAATTAAGATCTAAGTAAATCATATTTGGGTCCATAAATTTTATCTAGGTTAGTGAAAGTTAAGTTGTGTGTGATGGATGTGTTTTGAGTTTAGCATTAAACAACTAGATGGAAGAAGCTACATGTAACGTGGAAATAACTTTTAAACATAGTTTTTAATTTTTTAAAGTATTGTCGCTATTTAAATTTTGATAAATAATGGTGATGAAATGTGTGGTAGAATTGATTGGAGTTATGCTTTTGTTGCTGTCTAATTGCCAATATTCAACCATCAAAACATTTGATAGGATAAAATTGGAATAACCCTTCAATTGCAAAGTTGCAAAATAGTGATCAATTTCATTATTGAGGGCATGATGCAAAATTTTAATTTTTCTGCCTAGCAATTTTTTTTGGCCCATAAAATAAGTTGGTAAAATAAGTCTTGAAGGACATTGGAGGTTTCAATTTTGAAGCTTTATTGTAATGGTTCATAACTTGTCCATACTTGAATACCAAAGGTGCTTGGATTACAGAAATATGCAATTCTACTTAATGCTTCAATGATATGTTGTGTACAAAGTTGGATGACACGTACTTGTAACTTACGGTGGAGTGGTACTTAATTACTTGTCAAATAGAGTGTGTTGGTTGAATAGGATATTCAAGAAAGGTACATTATCCAATAGAGTGTGTTGGTTGAAGAGGATATTCAAGAAATGGACATTATTTAAGAGAGTGTGTTGGTTGAAGAGGTTATTCAAGAAAGGGATATCCATGACAAAAGTGTTTTCAAATTAATATAAAAACCATTGGACAACCCCACGTAAATTTCTCCACAAGTATAGAGAACGAAAATGACTAGATAAAGGGAATAGGTGGAGGGCTTAGTACCAACCATGTATAAAAATAAGTGGGAATTACCTCACCCCTCTGTCGGTATTTTCAGTTTCTCAACCCTATCACCTTAGTGCCTATCGGGTTTCTTGGGTTTCTTGGATGATTTTTGTCTTGGTCGGGACTTTTGGTCTCCCTTTATTGGCCCTCCTATAGGGTTTGGTTTTTAGGGGTTTTTCTCCTTTGTCTTGTGGATACGTTTTCTATGGGAGCTTTGTCTTGTCTTGTTTTTCCTCGTTGTTTGGGTCTTTCCCTTGTCTTTTGGGATTAATTCCCATTGATCTATCATATCTTCAGAGCTAGGACCTCTCTCCTCTTCTAACAGAGGGAAAGGTACTACACTTTCCCATAGTAAACCTTCCTACCATTCTTGCAGGAATGTTAAAGATGTCAAATCTCTTGATTCTAAATACAGGTATTTCCTTGGCCGTGACATTCTGATGAATAGAGTCGAGTCTCTTTGTTGAAGAGCTCTGATAGGACATCTTCAATATTGCTCGATGAACAAGGAAGAGTGGCTGGAGTGGACCACACTCCACTAGAAACCGTTGTTAGACTATGTACCTACCATCAACATTTTATCCAATAAATGGCTTGTTTTTTGTTTTCCTTGAAGATAAGGATGCAACTCTCATCTAAAATACTCTTTGGACCATTGAGAAAGGATCGCTGGTCCTAAGTCATTGGAATTCTAACTTCAACCCTCTTCGAGAAAGGGTTATCAAATTTCACCAGTGGGTTCTCCTTCCCGCCCTTCCTTTCCTTTTGTGGAACAAGGACTTCCTCACAGACCTTGCTAACTCTCTTTGGTGTTTTGTTTCCTTGTAAAAGGAATTTCATCTAATATTTGATAAACGTATGGAAATATTTCTTGTAGAACTGGATGTCTCCAAAGGTTTACTTGCTGAGATAGATATTGTTTGTGGAGAGAAGACCATCTCCCAAAGGTTAGATTACCTTAATGTGCCTTTCAAATGCAATTATTGTTGTGATATTGGCCACCTCCATAGATCCTATACCTCCCTCCTCCATGATACTCCCATTTATAAGGGTTTTATCCCCTGTGATCCCTCTTCCATCTCTCCTCTTGATGATTCCCCTAAGACCAAGGTGGTTTAGGCTCGGTCACCTGATGGGTTATATGGTTCCTCTTCCCCGATTTTGTATGATGACCTAACCAAATATGAACTACTTTAAATTGAAGATATTGAAAATTTCTCTCATATGTATCTTCCTACTAGCAATCTGGACACACCTATTGTTAATCTGGAGAAGACACCCCTGATTTGTCTAGAGTCCTACCCTATGACCCTTTCTCCTCAGTTGGCTCCTCTCCTTACCCTTCCACTTCTCCTTTTGAGCATTAAGGCTCCCCCCGCCTTCACTTTGGGATATTTCCCTCCTCTCACCAGCATTGTCCATACTCTTGCTCCTCCTCTCTCTTCTCCTATAATCCCTCGTGACTCAGCCTCCTTTATAGATCCTTCACTCCTCAAATCTCTCTCTCTCTCTCTTTTTTGATAAGTCTTTTATGATGACCTAACCAAATATGAACTACTTTAAATTGAAGATATTGAAAATTTCTCTCATATGTATCTTCCTACTAGCAATCTGGACACACCTATTGTTAATCTAGAGAAGACACCCCTGATTTGTCTAGAGTCCTACCTTATGACCCTTTCTCCTCATTTGGCTCCTCTCCTTACCCTTCCACTTCTCCTTTTGAGCATTAAGGCTCCCCCTGCCTTCACTTTGGGATATTTCCCTCCTCTCACCAGCATTGTCCATACTCTTGCTCCTCCTCTCTCTTCTCCTATAATCCCTCATGACTCAGCCTCCTTTATGGATCCTTCACTCCTAAAATCTCTCTCTCTCTCTTTTTTGATAAGTCTTTTATTCCCCCCTCCACCCTCCCACTGGATTCCATCAGATTTGAAATTTAACTATACACAAATCAAGGAAGACCATCCCCCCCTCCACCCCTCCAAGGGAACTAGGGACTACTTGGCTCTACACCCATATTTCAGTTATACTTAAGGCTACATCTAGAGCTCCCCTTTCATCCCTCTCCCTCCCATCATGAAATTAGAGCAATGCCACCTGATGTTTCTGTTTCTCAATGAAAATTCTCTCCATGAACATTCGTGGTTTTGGAGGGATGACCAAACAAAAATACCTTCACTCATTGTTTCTGTAATTTAGCTCTAATATGATCCTCATTTAGGAAACCATGTGTAACTACTATCAAGCACTTCATCTCTTTTTTAAAATCAAACCTAGCTAGGAATTTTGTGCCATCAACTCCTCTGGATTCTCTGGGGTCTCCTTACTGGCTAGAACCCTCTTGTCATCCATTGCAAATCATTTGCCTCCTTGGTTGGTATCCTTATCAAAGACAGATTCACTGGGTCTCAATGATGAGCTTTCTATCATCAACTGTTATGGCTTCTATTCTAATAGGGCTTACTTTTGGAATAAGGTTCTTGAATGGGTTGTTCTTGACTAACCTAATCTTTTACTTGGTGGGGATCTTAACTTTACTATCTATGCTTCTGAAGTGAGTGAAAAAAAAACACATATTGATCTTTTGGCCCCCTTTTTCTCTCAATTGTTGTCCAATAATAATTTAATTGGCATTTCCCCACACTTTCCTAGGCCTACTTCGAGAAATGGAATGCCACTGGGACTAAGGGCATTAACAAAATATTGGATATATTTCTGGCCTTAGCTCATCTTCTTCCCATTCTCAACTATTATATATCCTGGTCCCTACCTTCTGTGATCTCTGAACACTACCCTAACCTCCTAGAGTGGGATTCTCGGTCAAACCACCTTCACTACCCTTTCAAATTCAATAAGGCTTGGCTCACAGAGAAGGATTTTCCCTCTGTTGTTAACTCTTCTTAGACCTCGGTTACCCATCTCCATCCTTAAAAACTCAAAGGGATTAAAACCGTAGTTAAAATATGGGAAAAACAATGATACATCTTAAGGAATAAAGAGATAGTTGGAATTGACCAGTAGATTTTGTCTCTCCTTACTAAACAGACCTCGGGGTTACTTTCTGACTGTGATTCTGACCTCCTTTCATCCCTTAAAGAAAAAAAGGAAAGCTATTTGGCACATGAAGTATTGACATGGAATCTAAAGAGTAGAGTATTGTGCATCAGTGGAGGAGATTCTAATACTAAGTTCTTCCATAATTTTTCCTCGACTAGAAGGAAATCCAAAACCATTTGGGCTCTTAAAAATCCCGAGGGAGACCTTTTTGAATATGAACTCCATATCAAACTACTTGCTGAACAACACTTCATGGATTTGTTCAAAGATGATGGTTCTACCAACATAGTTGGCCATCTCAAAGTCATTAGTCTCTTTCCCTCCTTTGTACATGAGGAAGATGTTGACATTTTTCACTCTTAAATCACTCTACAAGAAGTTGAAGTAGCCTTAAAAGGATTTTAAAAATATAAGATCCCTGGCCCTGATAGCTGGCCAATGGATTTTTTCCTCTTTTTTCTTGATTTGGTGGGGAATGATCTGTTGAAAGTTGTTGAACAGTCACATATTGAAGGGAAGGTTATCAATTCCATGAACTCCACCTTCCTTACTCTCATTCCTAAGTGCAAGAAAACACTTACATTTGCATACTTTCGTCCAATTTCTCTTAGAAATATTATTTATAAGCTTATAAAAAAAATTGCAGCCTTGTGTATCAAGCCTTTCTTGGATAAGGATATCTTTGGCTAACAATATGGATTTCTCAAAAATAGACTTATCTTTGAACCCGTGGGTATCACTCAAGAACTCCTTCACACCATCAAAACTAAAAACCTCCTGGTTATGGTTCTCAAGTGTGATCTTGTTAAAGCCTTTGATCGTGTAAATTGGACCTTCTTACAACTTTTCCTTTACTAGATTGGTATACATGTCGTTGGGGTCAATTGGATCATTTCTTGTGTCAGTTCCTACAAATTCTCGGTTTTGGTTAACGGTTCCCCTTCAAATTTCTTCCCTACTTTCTGAGGTATCCGCCAAGGCTATCCAGCATCTCCCCTTCTATTTATTCTGATTCTTGAAAGTCTTAGCCTCATTATCTTGGATGTACAGAGGAAAGGTAAGATCAAAGGGATCAAAATATCTTCAAGTCTGTCTATCACTCACTTCTCTTTGTAGATGATGTTATTTTGTATGGGATCAGAAATTTTGGTGAATGACAAGCCTATAAGGAAGCACTTGATATTTTTTGTTCAGCTACAGGGATGTCTATAAGTCTTGAAAAATCCTCCTTCTTGTTTAATGAGGTGGAGTTGGAAACCAGGGAGCTCATCTCCTCCATCCTTCCCTTTAAAAGGGATCCACTAACCACTGGTTTCAAATGCCTAGGGTATCGTCTCAAACCTCTTGGGTATCGTGTTAACTATTGGAGATGGAGCATTATCATGTATGAAAAAATAATTAATAATTGGGCTTATATATTTTTGTCTCTCGGTGGTAGGATAATACTTGTCATATTTTTCCTCTCTGGGCTTGCATTTTACAGGTTTTCTCTTGCCCACATTCCAAAATCTATATTGAACTGCATCAGACGATACATATTTTCTTTTCTCTAGGGAAGTATTGATGGAAGACAAAGACTGCACCTTTTGGACTGGGATACTATTTCCAAACCTCATGATTATGGAGGATGGAACATAAAAAATCTTGAATGGTTCGGGCTACTCTTAGACTAAAAAGTCTTTGGATTGTCCCGAAGGGAAGAGGTATTTGGATCTGCATTATTGGTCACAAGTATCTAAAAAACTTGTCAATTGATGACTGGATAGGATGAATTTAAGGAAACATACTTATTTAAAAGTGTATAAATGTTGGAGAATATTACCAAATCTTAAAACACCAACTATAAAATGATTGGCAATATTTTTCAAAAAATATTTTAATTTCCAAGGATTTTATATCGTTTATATAATAATTTGGCGATTTTTAGGGTGAATAAATGTTACCCCATCAAAATTGGGTGAAACAAGGCTTCAAAAAATGCAAAATGGTGAATCTATTTTGGGAGAAAAACATGGGAAAATAGTCCACTGGGATTAAATTCGCCCCTAAATTATCCCTGATGACTGGCTGCAAAATTTTTTTTTTTTTTCATGGCACATCATTCTTTTGGAATGGTTTCATCATATCTCTTTCTTGGATCACAAGTCAATTGGGATGGAAGGTTGGTGATAGAAGGAGCATCAGACTAGGAATTGATCTCGTTGCGGGAGTGAACTCTTCTGGTCTGCTCTCGGAATATATCAGGGAATACCTCACATGTTATGGAATCACGCACCCTTCTCGGGCCTAAAATATGTACCCTGCTAATAACTTTCAATCCTATTGACTTACTGCAACAGATTTGGATCTTGGTGGTAGTTGGGTTGTACTTTGGACATATTTTATTAGAGGTTTGGCTCAATTAAATTATATGATATAGAATTTGTTCTTATATGGATGCATAATAAGGTCTCAGACTCTGTTACAACCAGTTTGGTCTATAACCTCGTTGTATCATCATTGATGCCTCCATCTTTGATCAAACTTCATTCTAGGATTTGGTGTTGTAATATTCCTTTAAAAATCATTTTTTTTATGGTTGTGTATGGAGAATCACATATCCACTTGGGATAACTTATGTAAAAAGGGTTGGATCAGGCCCAATAGGTGTAGTATCTGCAACTCTATTGAGGAATCTGTCAAACACCTCTTTGTATATTGGACTTTCACTCGGGCCATCATCATCATTTTGAACAGAAAACTAAACTACTCTCTAACTTGGGATGATCCTACAATTTTGGGAAACATTGAGGATTGGATGAATAGAGACACTGCCCTCCTCTACCTTCCTCTCTTCCTTATCTGGAACCTGTGGATCACTTGCAATCTTTGTATTTTTGAAGATAAGAGACATGATATGTTTCCTCTCTTCTATAAAATCATGGATCTAATAAATTACTATCCTATGAGATCCAACATAAAAGCAGGGTTTAGGAACATTGGCACGGCTCCTTTCTTAACATATCCTTCTATTTTTTTATCAAGAAGCTGCTAAAAATATTGGAGGTGATGGTATATTCATACTGATCAGTCAGTCTCACTTCCTTTGTATCAAGCTGGGGTGTGGACTTAGCACCAATACCAGAGCTGAAATCTTGGATTTTTGGGCCCTATTGTTCTTCTCAAAATAGATCGGGATTCCATCTCTCCATGTTTGTGGGGACTCTTTTGTCATAATAAACTGGGAAAATGATAAGGAAAAACTCATAGCCCTTGATCTTGATGCATGGTGCCTCAACATTGTTGGTCTCAAAGCTTATTTTCTTATGTTAGACTCCCAGCATGTATATAGAGAACACAATAAGAGGGAAGATAACTTATCCAAGGATGCGCTCCCCATGGCCACAGACCTTCTTTCCTTCACAGAATACTATGAAGGATTAGTTATTGGGGAAGATAAGCTTAAGCTCTTTTAAGCTGAGTTTGTATATTCTACTCCTGAACCATTTTGGTTTTGCTAAGTATGAATGCTTGAGACTTTTTTTTGTGTATCATTTTGGATACTTTTGGTTGACTACTGGTCACCTATGAGTGTTTGATATTAGTACTCTTCCTTGAGAACCTCCTTGGATAAGCTTATCTGAGTTCTCATTGTATTGTTTTCAGACTCTTATGGGAATCTCTTTCATTTATATCTATTTGATAATGGATGGGATCACTGTATCTTCTTTCTCCTTTGAAAAGATAATCACATAAGACCAACCTACAATACAACTCTGATGGATATCTACATCTTGTGATGTTAGCAGTTACCTTTGACTCATTTTGAATAATAAGGAACAACGATTTTTCTTCTCGAAAAAAAAGGGAATAAGTGACCTAATGAAACGATACATGCAGAAGTTAATGAATTTTGAGTTGAACTATGAAATTGTTGATAAAAAGAATCCTATGTAAGTGACATCCAAGACAAGATTGTTTGTAAATTAATGTAAAACTAATGGATAACCCCATATAAGTCTTCAATAAGGATGTTGGATGATATTGCATAGATAAAAGGTATATTAAGTGGACAACCCCATCTACAGTAAAACCCTTGGCTTCCAACTTTGCAGTGTTCATCCAAGTAGAATCCTCTATTGGTTTCTTCTTACATTTGACCAGATACTCTAGATAGTCCTTCTTCCTTGTACTCTTTACCACTTTAGTGTCTAGAATGGCCTCAACTTCCAATGGTTATGCCACATGCATCTACCTCACCCATTGTAGGTCTTCAGTAGGATCTTCACCTTCTACAAAAGGGTCCAGTATCACCTGCTACATAAGGATATACATCCGCAACATTAAATATTGGTGAAATACCCACTCCAGTAGGCATCTCTAACTCATAAGAATTTGTTGAGAATTTTTTTATTATCCTACAAGGTCCATTCTTCTTCATCTTTAGCTTGTTATACTCTCCTTATGGAAATGTTTCTCTCTTTAGATATGCTAAGACCAAATATCCTACTTCGTAGTTCTTCTATCTCCTCTTGGAATCTTCTCTGGCCTTGTAAATGGTGTTACTCTGATGTAACCTTGCTTTCACTTGCTCTTTTAGTTCAGTGATCCTCGTTGCAAACTCTTCTCCATTAGCACTCCTTTTCTCCAATCGACCTAACTCACGAAGTTCACACACTCCTCTTGGATGTATTCCATACAAAATTTGAAATGGACTCATCCCTGTACTTCTGTTTTTTGAATCATTATAGGAAAACTCATCTTGAGCTAATACTCTATCCCACTACTTTAGACTCTCTCCAATCAGACTTCTCAACAGGTTCCCTAAACTCCTATTAACTACCTCTGTCTGTCCATTAGACTATGGGTGATATGAGGAACTGAATTTTAGTCTGGTACCCAAATTCTTCCACATGGTCCTATAGAAATGACCTATGAACTTCACATCTCTATCTGATACAAGGATTCTAGGTAAACCATGTAGCTTCACAACTTCATTGAAAAACAAGTTAGCAATGTGTGTAGCATCACTAGTCTTGTAGAATGGAATGAAATGTGCCATCTCAGTGAATCTATCAACAACTATGAAGATAGAATCATGTCCCCTCTGAGTTCTTGGTAAACCCGTAATGAAGTCCATACTCACAGAATCCCAAGGCCTAGTTGGAATAGGAAATTGTGTATACAACCCTTTGTTCTGGATTATTCCTTTAACATGTTGGCATTCTCTACATCTTCTTACAAAATTCTCAACTTCAAACCTCATCCTTGGCCAAAAATATAAATGACCTAACTATCCAAAGGTTTTATCACTTCCAAAGTGACCTTCCATACCTCCATTTTGTTTTTCCTGTATCAAGTTCTCTCTCATGGAATACTTTGGTATACACAGTTTATTGTTCTGAAAGAGTAAACTATCTTGTAATGTATACTCCATCCATGGCTCTCTGTCCACCTCCATTGGATTCTTACAAGCCCTGTAAGCCTCATGGAAATCACTTTCAGCCTCATATAAATCCCTTAGATGCATAAATCCCAAGACTTGGATCTAATTCTCTTGCAAAATCAACAGTCTCCTACTTAAGGAATCAACTACTCTATTTGACTATCCACTTATGTGATTCAACAAAAGGTAAAGCTTTGTAAGAACTCAACCCACTTGACATGTTTCAGGTTCAACATAGGTTTCTGCATAATGTACTGCAATGCATGGTTATCAGGATATAATCCAAATTCTCTAGGAATCAAATAATTTATCCAATGCTTCATTGCTTGAACAATAACATAAAACTCCTTGTCATAATATGAATACTTCTGCTTTGCATCATTCAGCTTCTCACTAAAATACACTATAGGCTTGTCCTCCTGACTGAGTACAACTCTGATTGCTACTCCACTGGCATCACACTTTACTTGGAAACGGTGTTTGAAGTATGATAAATTCAATACTAGTTGTTCATTGATATTGTTCTTCAAGAACTAGAAACTACTTTCAGCCTCTGCTTTCCATTGAAATGTCTGTCTATCCTTCTTAATTGTCTCGACAATAGATGCACAAATACCACTAAAATTATTTATAAATTTCCTATAAAAACTTGTCGATCCATGAAAACTTCTTACCTCAAATATGTTCCTAGGTGAAGGCCAATCAATGATTGCTTTCACCTTTTCTGGATCCATCTTCAACCCATCTCTTGAGATAAAAAAAACGTAAATGTACTAGCTCTATCTTCATAAATGTACACTTCTTCACATTTACCAGAAACTTTTCCTGTTGCAACCTCTCTAAAACATATCTCAGATGCTTCAGATTGTCTTCTTCTGTTTGGTTGAAAACCAAAATATCATCAAGGTAAACTATCACAAACTTACCTATGAAATCTCTGAAGACTTCATTCATCAATCTCATAAAAGTGCTTGGTGCATTAGATAATCCAAATGGCATGACCAACCACGCATACAACCCATAATTTGTCTTAAAGACTATCTTCCACTCATCTCCTTCTCTGATTCTGTTCTGATCATACCCACTCTTCAAATCTAGTTTTGAAAAGCATGTTGCCCCACTTAGGAAATCCATCATGTCATCCATCCTTGGTAATGGAAACCTATATATGATAGTAGTCTTGCTAATTTCTCTGGAGTTAGTACACATCCTCAACCCACCATCCTTATTTGGTGTCAGTACTATTGGTACTGCACATGGACTCAGGCTCTTCTATACCAATCCTTTGTCTAACAATCCTTAGACCTGTCTCCTCACTTCTTCATTCTCTTGAGGTGTCAACCTATATACTTCCTTGCTTGGTAAACTGGATCCTGGAATAAAATCAATTTGATGGCTTGTATCCCTCCTTGGTGGTAATTCATTAGGTAAATCATCCACCACGGTGTCACTAAACTCACTCAACATCCCCTGAATCTCCTCAGATAGATCTGTCATGTTAGTATTCATTGTCACCTCTCTTGGTTTGCATATCACATCATAGTTCAACTCTTCCTTCTCAATTTGTTGCAAAATTATTCTTTTCGTGACACCATCAGGAACTTGGGTGTTGACTATCCTGCTGCACCACCTTCTTGTATAGGGTGAAGTACATTCCTTATCCCATTCTTCTCAAAACTATGACAGTTACTCCTACCATCATGAATCACTTTCTTATCAAATATCTGCAGTCTTCCTAACAGTATATGACAAACATCCATGGGCATAACATCACACCAAATCTTGTCCTTATATGGACCTATTTGGAAATCAACTTCACACTGTTCATTTAGCAGGATTTGATGTCCTTTATATAACCAAGATAATTTGTATGGAACATGATGCTTGGTCCTCCTTAAACTCAACTTCTCCACCATCTCAGTATAAACAAGATTGTTAGTGCTCCCACTGTCAATCACCATCTTACAACACTTCGCTTCGACTTTACATGTGGTTTTGAATAAAAAATTTCTTTGAGCAGGCTATGCTTGCTCCTTCTCAGGTTTCAACAAGACCTTATTCATCATCAAAGCCTCTCCTGTATCTAGAAAAAATTCTTCCACTGTCAACTATTCTTGTTGCTGCTCATTTTGAGCTACATAGGCCCCTCTCTATCCTATGTTTTCCTTCCATGAACATTCAAATGATCTATGCCCCAACTGGTTGCATTTGTAGCACCTATAGACATTTCCTTTGCCTCTTTCTCTACCTCTACCTCCTTGGTAAGGTCCTCTTCTGCTAGAGTCACCTCCTCTACCATGCTGCTTTTGTTGGTTAGAGTTACAAGACTCTCCCCTCTATGCTCCAAATTATCTTCCTATTCCAGATGCTTTTCCTCCTCCTATAGTTGAAGCTTGACCTCTGTTGAAGCTCTGCTTCCTCACTATATTTTCTTCTTCCCTCAAGGAACATTGATACGCTTCCTCCATTGTTCTAGGTGATATCATGTCGATCTCTTCGTGGATATCCATCCTTAGACCATTGACATATCTAGCATCCTTTTTTGCTGACTCTGCCACATATCCGTCCCTTAGGTTTACTTTGTAGAACTTTTCAGTGTACTCTCTCATTATTAACAATATTTGTCTAAGGTTCTGTACCTGTCTATATAGAATTAACTGGTAATCTTTGGGCAAGAAATGAGCCCTCATCTTTGCTACCAACCTATCCCAACTCTTTATCAATGACTTATTCTTCCTCCTTTCTGCTTGCACACTATCCCACCACAAGGATGCATGCCCTTTCAACCTTGTCAAAGCCAATATGACTCTCTTATCTTCTTCAATCTCATCATACTCAAAGTATTTATCCAACTCACTGATCCAGTCAATGAGATGCTCAACAATGAGACTTCCATCATAAGTATACAACTCAGGTTTCAGCCTTGAAGTTTCTTCTAGAATCGATTTGAAATACCTTAGCTCCGATGTTTCCTGCATAGGCATAACTTATTCTCTTTGCTCTTCATCCTCAGGTTCACTTACATCCCCTGCTTCTAGGTCTCTTCATCTGTCTATCTCCATGGCTTCCAGGCATGCTTGTAGCTCCCTCATTTCCTCCATAACTTCTGTGTTCACCAGTGGTCGACCTATGTCACGAACTCTTGTTATGCCTACACATGCAGCCATCCTCTTGCACTAAGCCTCTGCAATAACAGTTCTCTTTCACACTGCTACAACTTACGTCACCAAGCCCCTTATATGTACTTGGTCTTTTGGTAACACTAGTATCTATCTAGAATCTCTTGAGCACTCTACTTTTCTTCTTCCAAGCTTCTACTGCTACACTTCTCTCTCACAAGAGCTTCTCCTCACTCTGATACCAAAATTGGTGCAAGTGGGATCAACCACATCCAACCCAACCAGCACCTACATGATCTGGTGGCTCCTACTCTTATTAGGATTACCAAATTTAACCCTCGGCCAAATTCTTCTCTAAAATTACCTCCTCGCAATTCTATTTCCGCAACATCTTTTTTGCAACCCTTTTTCCGCAACAGGATTTCCGCATGCCGGTTGTTGGATGCAGGATGTCCACTTTCCAAGTTGTTCCCCCGCAACTTATTTCCTACAACTTTTACAACCATCCAATCTACGCAGCCTTCACCACGATTTTCGATCTACTCATTGATGCGAAACTCACAGATCTTTGTAGATTCGTTATTGTCCTTGCAACTTTCATTGCGGATATTTCCTGGACCGTCATAACTTCATCTTCGAAATCAATCCCGACTGTTCATTCTCTACAAAACTTGTTAAGGGTAGAAAATATGCGTGCTACACTAATTGATTAGAGAATCGATCAATCCAGCCTGCAATCTTCAATATTCATTAGCCTAACACTTCTATGCATGCATCTATGGCCTATTTCAACTATTCAAGAAACAATTTAATGCGTGAATCAATAATTTCACAGAAATATACAGATGTTCAAAAAACCTCCGAAGTCAACTCTACACGAATACACATTTCAAACAACACATGCATCTATGCTAATAACACTGCAAACACACATCTAATCCTTCTATTAAGCAATAGAACAAACACACAAATCAGCTCTCATTCTTCAGTCTTTTCAAAATATTTACAAGTGGAACCAAGCGCAGGTTTGTCCTTCTCTCTGCAAATTGGAATTCTCACATTGAAGAGCAGAACCCCTCACACTTCTTTAACCTTCCTATTTAAGCTAAACTGTCACCTCCCCCACCGAGTGGTCCTGCAACCAAAAACAAAAAACTACAAATCATTATGAAACGCCCCTATCACAAAAAACTTGCGGCTTGATCTCCTCATAGGGATTCATGATCCGCCATCATTCCTATTGGTGCTAACGAATTAAACTATGACTCAACAAAACAACCAAAAATATGCCACAACATGTGACCAACTCATCACATTGTTAGCATGCCACGATGCTCTTGCGTTAGTTATAAAGGTTTATATTGTAGCAAATACTATGAAACTTAGATCTAGTGTGGGTGTAAGCAGGGCACTCTAAGAGAAAGTGATTTTCATCCTCAAAGCTCATAGACCCACACAGATGGAAAACCCTTTCCGTCCATGGAGTTTTAGGAATAGACCAATGCCTTGTTTCACTATGGAGTTCATGAGAGTTCGTTCTAATCTTGGCTATATTAATTTTCTTCCATGAGCTAGTTACTACTGAGAGATACTTTTGATCTTCCAAATGATCATTAATGACCTCCCTATAGTATCTTAATTTTCTCTTAACCGCTAAATTTTCCTCACACCACAATTTCTCTTTAAACTTAGAAATAATAATATTGTTGACACTATCAATAATCTACAAAATATCTTTTTCGTCAATGTCCCAATGGTTTAATTTTAACATAAAACATTAATATATATATATATATATATATATATATATATATATATATATATTTNTGATTTTTATTCCAAAAACCTATATTTGTCTAATTTTTTTTGCATATTGTTTTTAATTCCCAAAACTTTTTTTTTAATTCTTTTTATTTTTGTTTTTTAATTCATTTTTAAAACAAAAAATAAGAGTGTTGTGGTAGTAATAGTTTTCAATTACAAGGATGATTTTACAGTTTTGGTTACAATGATGCCAATTGTTGGGGTCATTACTTCAAGCAAAGCATAATTTTAACCTTGAAAAAAAGAGGACGATTCTGGGAGAACCACTTTTCGATTTGGGCGTTGAATTGGGGTTTTGATTGCAATTGCACCAAGTGAGGTTCAAAAAGTTGTAATTTTAGCCCCGTAAAAAAGGGTGCTACCAATAGCAACACTTTTTGATTCAAGGTTTGTTT
The DNA here is from genome assembly GCA_001517045.1 of Pseudotsuga menziesii. Classification (NCBI taxonomy): domain Eukaryota; kingdom Viridiplantae; phylum Streptophyta; class Pinopsida; order Pinales; family Pinaceae; genus Pseudotsuga; species Pseudotsuga menziesii. Next base: position 307,028 of record LPNX010987319.1, read on the forward strand.
TCTATTATTTTTTATGCAAAAATACGAATTTTTATGGCTAGAAATATTGTTCTTTATATATAATTATTGTTCTATAGTATAGAACATTTTCTATCCTTGTCAAAAAGAAAGTTACAATGTTAAATGGAATTTCGTTATTATTTTAGAAGTCCTTCCTGGATTATAATTCAACTACTTATCATTCCCATATGATAATCTCTCTCACACACAGAGAGACTCTAAGGATGTTAGAATATATTTTTGGACTAATGTTTATGGTAATGTAAATGTTGATGCATAAATATTTCATGGAAATTATTACATAATTTTTTATGGGAATAAGAAATTATTACATAGATAATAGATTATTATTATTTCCCTTAAAATATACCCATATATCCAACTACAAAGTACCTTTATTTTTTTAATTTTAAAGCGTAAGAATTCTCTATTCAATAGATTCCTATTTAAGGTATTCCCTTAGATTGAATCCCTATTAATACACAACAAATATGATTCAAGAGAATCAAGAATAGATTATTGAGAACTCATTAAGTGCACAAGAAGCAACACCAAATAAGGGAGAAGCATGTAGGAAGGAAGTTCACACAAAAACAATGAGAAGGGTATAAGGGTATACGACTCATATAATATTATACGTGTTCTAAAGAAGAATATATTTGACAAAGGCATAATATAATTCGTATTATCTCTTTTCTCATGGATTATGTATGAGATGAGGAATTAGTGTTATTTAAATTATGTCCTTATCCTTTGAAACATTTTCTTTTGCTTAGGTTACTTCCAAGTGGGTATACTAGGTTCAAAAGATAGATAGAAGAAGTGTGGTAATGAGCATATAATACATGAGACAAAAATGGGATTGGGAATGAGAGTTTCAAATTTGGAATTGGAATTGAGATGAGAAGAGAAATCATGTGTGATATTGGATGATTGAATGATCCATGACTTAGGTTGTATCTTAAGTTTTCTTGAGATAAATGATATAAGGAAGCATAAAAAAATCAACACCTATTATATAAAGAGACATTAATGTCTAATATCGATAGAGGAAAAAGTGTTGAAGGAGCTGCATGATCCATTAAATTGTGAGAAGTAATGATAAATGATGCATATAAAAAAAAAAATAGGAGCATTACGCAATATTCCTACTCAAGATCCTAACATGTTATATGAATGGAAAATGATGGTTGAGATTAGATCTCAAGATGTTTGACGTACAATGAAGGGGAAAGACTATTGTAATTTGAATAAATATTAAACGAAGAAGAGATCCATAACCCAACATGTATATCAACTTCACAAAATATATCAGGGGTTGAACCTTATCGAACCCAAAGGCTAAAGGATGAAGAATATATATGAATAAGGATTAACATCGTAGGAATTAAAGAGTATTGTGAAGGCAAAGAATTGGTGGTTCATTTCGTGGGGCCTCCCTATGAGACAAAGATGAGTCAAGGATGCATAAATGGAGAATGGAATGGATGAACATAAGTAGGCCATGTAGACAAGATACAATTGTGAAGAAAAATAAGCACAATAGGGAAGCCAAGTAATTAAGATTAAATAAAAGGCCAATAACTGTTGGGTATGGAATATATTATTTGCACGTGGGTGTGGGTATTGTTGTCTAAAAATCCACCTCCATCTAGTTCTCTATCATATGCACTCAATGTTGTGCAGGATTGGCGGGTGGGGAGGAAGGGGAGAGGGGACACCAAAAACCTCCCCCTGCTCTGCAAAGCAAGCAATGGAAATGGGAAATAGTCTATTGTCATTATGAGTCGAAGGTGAGTGTGAAATTTTTGGGTTTTTTCCTAATAAAGTTTAATTGAATATCGATTACGGGATTAGGGTTTATATATAATATGGGTTAATAGATCAGGTGTTTGGATTCTACGGAATATCTAATATTGTATTGTGAATTGTTAAGAAACACAACAAGAAAGATAGAGGTGCAAATATAAGTTTTGGTTGTTTTTTCTTTTAAGGGTTTCTAGGGTAAATATCTATGTATTATGTGTATGTCATGGCGTGATATATGTTTTTCTTAAAGAATCAATATGCATTGCTTCTCTTCACGAGTTTAAACCTTACATGTAGTATTAGATCTCAATTACTGGCTTCAGGGGGATGCCTTCATTGTTGAGGGTTTGACGTGGTTGACAAAATAATCTTGGGTTTGTGATAAACATAGGTCAAGAGGGAGCTTCATAGTGGTGATTTTTATTGAAAGAGAATGGCGAACAATTCAAGAATGGAGATTGAGAAATTTAATGGACAGAAATTTGAGCTATGGATTCTCAAAATGGAATATCTTCTTGTAGATCGAGAATAATGGATTCTCGTGGATCCAAGTAAACAATGTATTGGATCAATAAAAGAAGATTGGGAGAAACTAGAGATAAGGGTTAGGAGAACAATCCAAATTTTCCTATCAGGTTCTATGTTTCCTAATGTGTTTGGAGAAGAAACTATGGATGAACTTAGGGAGATTGGATCAATTACAGTCCCTATTAAACAAGTTGTTTATACAAAATAAGTTATATTACCTCAGGATGGATGATAACCACATAGTGAAAAATCATATAAATGTATACAATACTATGGTAAGTCAAATCACCTTTGTTGGCATGACATTATTATGTTCTTTTCTAGATTCCTAGGATAACTTGATTATAGCAATAGGTAGTGCAAGTCAAAACACCTTAAAGTTTGATGAAATAGTAGAATCCATGATGTTAGAGAAAATGAGGCAGAAAACCATTCATAGTCGAGCATGGATGCCTTGTTAGTGAGAGGTTGTCCCTAGGAGAGAGATATAAATCTCTAGGAAATTTTCTGAGGAAATGTTGGAAATGCAGTAAACATGGGCACTATAAGAAGGATTGTAGATCTAAAAATGTTGAAAAAGAAAAGATATATGATGATATCCCTTCCATAGAGGTGAATACCTCCTTAAAATAAGGAGGGGATGCATACCTAACCTCTACATATACCTGTTTAGATTGTGATGTATCGATGATTGATTCACGTGCATCTTTTCATATGACTCCGCATAGGGAGTATTTTTGTGAATATGAAAAGTACAATGGAGGATATGTGTTCTTAGGAGATGATTCACCAACCAATATCATTGTATGTGGAAGAGTTACGTTGCAACTCAAGGATTGAAGGATTATAACTCTCCCTAAATTACTACACATTCCAAATCTAGTAAGAAACTTAATGTCCATTGGAAAGATGGGTGGTGCAGGTTTATAGAATATGTTTACAAAATACACATGTAAAATGGTTCGAGAATCAATGGCCTTGATAATGGGAGTTTGGAATGGAACTTTGTAAAAAATATAGGGAAACATCATCACAGATGGGTGTAACAATTATGTTGTGCATGAGGGAGGATATAAAGAAAACAAAACTCTTACTCCCTCTCAAGGAAAGACAATGCTAGGGTATCAAATATTGGGTCATATTGGAGATACGAGACTTCAAGAATTAAAAGGTAAAGGAATGGTTGAAGGTATGTTTGATTGCACACTATCTATTTAGATTTATATGAAGAATTAATTTATGGAAATAAAGATTGGGTAATATTTGCATATGGTGTTACAAGAGAAAAGGGAATTTTAGAGTTAATACATAGTGATGTGTTTGGACATGTGCTCGTTTCATCATTAGGTAGATATATATGTATTATGTTTCATTTATAGACAATTTCTCAAGGAACACATGGATTTATTTCCTTTGAAATAAATATGAAGTATTTGCTAAATTTAAAAAATTTAAGGCTCTTATAGAGAATCAAACAAAAAAGAAAATAAAGGTATTAAGGATAGATAATGGTGGGGATTTATGTCGCAATGAATGAATTATGTAATAATTGTGGAATAGAAAGGTAGAACACTAATACAATGGAACTACATAAAGAATGAATAGGATGTTGATGGAAAAGAAAAGAAGTATGCTCAATGGTGTCAAGATAGGACAAGATTTTCGGGAAGAGGTAGTGGACACTGCATTTTACTTGAGAAATCGATCACCCGCATCAACATTGGTTGAAAAAACAATGCATGAGGCAAGGAATGGTAAGAATCCCTCTATTAAACATATAAATATTTTTTGGTTGTGACACTTATGTACATGTTCAAAGGGAAAAAAATAAGTTGGATAGTAAAGATGAAAAGTGCATCTTTATTGGTTATAAAGATGGTGTGAAAGGTTTGAATATTTGGATGCTTGTAGTTAAGAAGATTGTTTACAATCGATACATTGTTTTTAGAGAGTTTAAAGATGTTCCCAAACAAGAAATCACTGCAATGGAAAAGGAACCAGATGAAATAGAGTATGAGCTAGAGGATGAAGAATCTGACTCAACATACAATGTTGAATCTAAAGAAGAAGAAATTTATAATCTATCTTTGAGGAGACCATCTTGAGAAATAAGACAACCAAAAAGGTATTCCCATCGTAATTTTTGTTTTGTTTTGATTTATCTATTACTGATGATGATATTAGACATATGAAGGGGTTTGTTGATTTAGAGGATAATAATCTCTAAAAGAAGGCCATGGTTGAAGAAATAGATGCCTTGGATAAAAATGAAGTTTGGAATCTTATTGAGTTACCAGATAGTAGAAAAATAGTTGGTTGTAAATGGTTGTTTATGAAGAAGTTGAATGCATCAGATAAAGTTGAGAAGTACAAATCCCGCTTAGTAGAAAAGGAATATTCCAAAGCAGAGGGAATTTATTTTGGTGAAAGCTTTTCCTTGGTTTCTAAATTTACTTATATCATATTCATTCTTTCTATTGCTTCTTCTTTTTATTTTGAAGTAGAGAATATGGGTGTGAAGAAAACATTTAGACACAGGGATCTTGAAGAATAATTCTATATGAAACAATTAGAATGGATTATAGTAAAGGGAAGGAAAGATATTTTATTTAAGCTAAATCAATCCCTTTATGGTATAAAGCAATATTCAAGGATGAGGTATCAAAATATCAACACATACATCCTTGGATTGGGGATTGTGAGAATCAAGGCTAATCATTGTGTACATTCCAAGAAGGTTGGTGTTCACTTCAATAATATAGTATTGTATGTTGACGACATAATAATTGTTGATTGGTGTTAGTTTTTCAACATTAAGCTAGCATTATTAGGATCTTTAACTAAGAGATTAACAAGTACATCAATCAAACACAAGAGACAATGAACACAATGATTTTCCTTGGGGAAACCATAAATGGAGAAATCCCCGCAACTTCCTCAGAGATAGAATCAGCACCAAAATAGAAAATCCCAAAACAGTAAGTGATCTCCCGATAGTAGTAAACTTCTTCTTATGTAGCCCCAGTGTCTTCTCCTTCCTCAACTATGCACTACACTTGAGTGTGTATGTGATGTGTACTAAATAGAGAGATCACCTCTCTATTTATACTGCTTCCCGGCATGACTAAAAACCTACTAGGGCCAAATTCACTAAGTGAGTCTAATAACCCTAGTGCCCCGGAACTGCGGGGACTTTAACCCTTAGACAATAGGAGGGTTACCCACAATGACTTGACATGACTTGTTTACATTATATATCCTCCCGATCGAAACATCGGGGCATGACATCATGACTCAATTACATTATAGACACATCCCGGAATAAACATCAAGTTACAAGACATAAGATACATAGATGAATACATTCCGAAGTTACAAATACATCAACACTCCCTCTTAACTAAGAAGGTATTCTTTCGAGACAATTTTCAGCACTGGTTTTCTTCTCTGTCTCGACTGGATCATCTCGTCATCTTCATATTCAAGTATTCTTAGTCTTCAAGTCTTCAAGTCTTTGAGTCTTCTTCGTCTTTGAGTCTTCTTCGTCTTCAAGTCATCTTCTTCTTCAAGTTTTCTTCATGACGGGATCTGCATCATCACGACTACTAGATCATCACTGCTGGATCATCATCACATGCTATCTCAGAATGGTTCTATCTCAAGTTTTCTTGTCATAGGAAATTCTACAGAGTCAATCCTGTAGACCTACCCTTCATGTAGGTCTTCATCAGCACTTATATCTGACACTTAATTCAGAATGACCTGCCCAGCTCTTACATCTGACCTCGTCTTGTCAGAAAGGCACCCCCAACACTCACATCTGACCTCATCATGTCAGAAAGTCCCAACACTCACATCTAACCATGTGTAAACACATCGCGCTAGAATGGCTCAGCACTTATATCTGACCATGTGCAAGCACATTGCATCAGAAAGGCTCTACACTTACATCCGACCATGTCCAAAGATACCACATCGGAAAGGCTCAACACTTACAGTTAACCATGATCGAAAGCACCGCATCAAAGGGGATCAGCACTTACAATCGTCCATGCTTGAAAGCATCACATTGAAAGGGATCTGCACTTATATCCGGCCATGATCGAAAGCACTACATCAGAAGGGCATGCACTCACATCTGATCATGGAGGAACTAATCTTACCATCACATCAGAATGGCCCCCAATCCTAGACTGAGCTACCTGGTAACTAACCAGGTTCCTCCATTCCCAAAATGGCAGTTTCCGTTACATCTGACCTACTCGTCATAATGTCCAACACTCACATATGACATGGGAGGAACTTAATCCTTTAGCCATGACAGAATGGTTCAGCCCTTACATCTAATCAAGTGGGAACACATCCTTCTCTCACATCAGAATGGATTCTCAGTCCTAGATTGAGTTTTACTAGTAACTGACCAGGCACCTCCATTCCCAAAATGGAAACAACACTCATATCTGACATGGAAGGAACCTAAATCCTCTCACCATGATAGAATGGCTCAACCCTTATATCTGACCATGGAAGGAACTTAATCCTCTCCCATGTCAGAATGGCTCATGGACTCATCACTTCCATTTGGAGGGAACATCGATCTGGAACACCAAGCTTCTCCCTGAAATACTCAAACTTCACCCTAGCCAATGGCTTCATCAACACATCATATATTTGATCGTCTGTTGCAACGTACTGGAGCTTCATTGCTCCCCTCTGTACCATATCCCTGATATAGTGATACTTGATCTCGATATGCTTCGACTTGTCATGGAACACTGGATTCTCTGACAACTTCACACCACTCTGGTTGTCACAATGTATACAAGTAGCATCCAACTGGAGATCAAATAAATAAGACAGTAGCTTCCTCAGCCATACTGCCTCACAACTAGCTAAACAAGCTGCAACATACTATGCTTCAGCTGTAATCAGTGCCACACAGGATTGCTTCCTACTAAACCAAAATATCACACATGATCCCATACTAAAGTAACACCCTGAAGTGCTCTTCCTATCGATGGCACTACCTGACCAATCTGAATCAACATAACCCTCCAGGTTAATATTCTGATTGGCCTCGTACTTGAGCCCATAATCAACTCTACCCCTCAGGTAACTCAGAATATGCTTTGCAGCAATCAAGTGAACATTTCTCGGATCTGTCAAGAACTGGCTCAAGGTGTTCACAGCAAAGCAAATGTCTAGTCTCGTGTTCGTCAGGTACATCAAGGACCCAATCATCTAATGATACATCATAGCATCAACCGAATCTGATGAAGCATCGCTCAATAGCTTCAGGTTCGATGCCATAGGTGTGGCCATGGCTTTGCAGTCCATCATCCCAAACCTCCTCAGGATCTCTACCGCATACTTCCCTTGTCCAAGGGAGATTTCATCTGCATTATGCCACACCTCCATGCCTAGGAAATAATGCATCGTACCCAAGTCCTTCATTTCAAACTTAGCAGCAAGCTTTCTCTTTGTATCAACAATCAACCCATCCATGCTTGTCATGAACATATCATCTACATATAGTAGGAGCATTAGTGGGTTGCCATATTCAACCTTGTAGTACAGGTTGGAATCTGCTTTACTCTTGGTAAAGCCCAAACTGGATAGAAAGCTGTCAATTCTTCCATACCAAGTCCTGGGTGCCTGTTTCAAACCATACAGGGCTTTCTTCAATCTGCACACATGAGACTCTTTGTCATGTGTCTCAAAACCGAGAGGTTTTTCTACATACACTTCCTCTTCCACTACACCATTCAAGAAAGAAGTCTTTGTTGATGTATTTGTAACTTCGGAATGTATTCATCTATGTATCTTATGTATTTTAACTCGATCTTTATTCTAGGATGTATCTATAATGTAATTGAGTCATGTTGTCATGCCCCGATGTTTTGATCGGGAGAATCAATAATGTAAACAATTCATGTCAAGTCATAGTGGGTAACCCTCTGATTGTCTAAGGGTTAAATTCCCCGCAGTTCCGGGGCACTAGGGTTATTAGAATCTCTTAGTAGAGGTCAGCCCTAGGGTTTTAGTCATGTCGGGATTAGTATGAATAGAGAACTGGAGTCTCTATTTAATGCACAATGCATCCACACTCAAGTGTAGTGCATAGTTGAGGAAGGAGAAGACACTGGGGCTAGATAAGAAGAATATTACTGCTGTCAGGAGATCACTTACTGTTTTGGTGCTGTTTCTATCTCTGAGGAAATTGTGCGGTTTTCTCCTTTATGGTTTCCCCGAGGAAAAACACTGTGTTCATTGTCTCTTGTGTTTGATTGCCATACTTGTTATTCTCTCAGTTAAAGATCCTAATAATGCTAGCTTAATGTTGAAAAACTAACATGGTATCAGAGCTAACCTGAGAAGAAAACACTATGCAACTGCGGGAACTAGGGCTTCCTAGTTTGTGGATCTTCCTCCACAGATTTCAGCAAAAGTAAGGTGGAATAACTCTCCTCCTTAGGGCACATATTTTTGTTGAAGTAGAATGCAATTCTTAGTTTTTTCAGTTTTGGACCCGACACTACTACCGGAAATTAGGGATTTTCACAGAAGAGGAATTTTTCAGTGAGCCCAGGCCTGGATTGATCTCCTCCCCAAAATCGAAGTAAGGGATAAATTTCAAGGCATTTGGGTGGACAGAACTTCGGAAAAGCAAAACCCTAATTTTCTCCTAATCTAGTACTACAATATTTCAGCTCAAGTTTCAGATCCGACATCTTGAACTTGGTAAGATCTAAAATCTTTTGTATTTCCATTTGAGGTTCTCAGTTAATATGTCTCATCATACCAAGCTTGATGAAAATCTTGAGGGAGCTGATAACTTCTGAGCTTGGAAGTATAGGATCTCCCTGGTCCTAGAAGAAAATGAGTTAGACTCCTACATCCATGAGGAGGTTCCAGTTCCAGAGGGAGATGAGGCTAAGGCCTTACATAAGAAGAAGATGGTTACGGCAAAGAGGATCATTGCTGATTCTATCAAGGATCACCTTATCCCACAGGTGTCCTCTCTCAAGACACCTAAAGCTATGTTTGATGCCCTAACCAAACTGTTTGAAGGGAAGAACATAAACTGGAAGATGACTCGGAGGAATCAACTGAAGAATGTGAAGATTCAGAATGCAGAGACTATCCAGTCCTACTTCACAAGGGTTTCTTAGATCAAGGAACAATTAGAAGCTGTAGATGAAGAAGTGGAAAATGCAGAGATTGTGATGACTACTTTGAATGGCCTTCCTAGGTCATGGGATTCTTTCATCCAAGGAATCTGTGCTAGAAAGAAGCTAGTCAAGTTCAGCAGACTATGGGAAGAGTTCTTTCAAGAAGAAGCTCGGATAGTAGCTCGAGAAGAGAAGATGGGAAGTGAAGATCAAGCTCTTATAGTTCACTCCAAGAAAGGAAGAAGAAAAACTCATCACTTAAAAGGTAAGAATTATCATCATAGAGATAACAATAGAAAGGACCCATCTAGATTAAGATGTTATACAAGTCATGAGATCGGACACTTTGCAAAATACTGTCCTAAGAATAAGAACCACTCTCATAAGAAGAAGGGGAACAAAAGAAGACATCATGCTCATGCTGCAGAGGATGATGAACCATCCAATAAGAAATCCATATATGAAAGTCAAGATTCTTCAAGCGAGGATGAATATGTTTTGATCTCTGTTCTCACAGGTAACATTACTCATGGTAGTGATGATTGGCTTATAGATAGTGGGGCTTCCAAACATATGAATGGATTCAAGGAATCCTTTGTAAGACTGTTAGAACATGAATCACCTCACAAGGTGAATCTAGGAGATGACTACCAATATCCAATAAAAGGTAGTGGGGAATCTTCATATAAAATAGACTCTGGTAGGTCTCTAACAATGAAAGAAGTATTGTTTGTGCCAGGACTCAAGAAGAACCTTCTCTCCATATCAGCATTGGATGTAAAAGGAATGAGGGTTTCATTCATAGATGGTCAAGTCATCATGTGGAGAAGAGGTAAGACTATCAATGATACAGTGGTGATTGGAGAACAAGAAGGAGGATTGTACAAATTGAAGGGCCATCAAGAACAAGCCTTGGTCCATGACACAGTAAATCCAAATGAGCTTTGGCATAGAAGTCTTCACATGTGCATTACAGAGCACTACCTATTGCAAGCAAAGTTGTTGAAGATCTTCCAGAATTCCAAACAAAACATGATGGGATCTGCAAAGGATGTGCGAAAGGAAAGAATACAAAGAAGACATTTCCCAACAGTGAAAGCAAAGCCAAAGGCATACTAGAAATCATCCACTCTGATGTATGCGGTTCGATGTGATTCAAACTCACTAAGCGGGTATGCATACTATGTTTCTTTTATTGATGATTTTTCTAGGAAGACATGGGTTTACTTCATGAAGAACAAAGATGAAGTATTCAGTAAGTTCAAGGAATTCAAAGCCTTGATAAAAAACCATACTGAAAAGAAGATCAAGACCTTTCGATCAGATAATGGCAGAGAATTCACTTCGAATGAATTCAAATAGCTATGCAAAGAATCAGGGATTAAGAGGGAGTTGTCCACTCCTTATAATCCACAACAGAATGGAATTGTGGAACAGAAGAATAGAACTATCATGGAAGCTGCAAGAGCCATGCTTCATGATCAAGATATTCCTATGCATCTTTGGGTAGAAGCTTCCAGAATAGCGGTGTATGTACAGAACCGTACTCCACATAAAGTACTTGAGAACAAGAATCCTGAAGAAGTCTTCTCCGGAAAGAAACTAGAAGTCAGACATCTCAGAATATTCAGCTTCCCTATTTACATACACATTCCAAAAGAGAAGAGAACAAAATTAGATCCTTCAGGAAAGAAGGGTGTATTTGTGGGATACTCTGAAAGCTTGACGGATTACAGAATATATTTCCTAGGATACAAGAAGATTGACATCAGTAGGGATGTTACTTTTGATGAAGACACAGCTTACATCAAATATAGAAAAAGACCTGCTGAAGAACCTAAAGAAGGAGAAGCAGAAGCACCCAGAATTCATGATACAACCATGAATGAAGAAGCTCAAGAAGAAGATCGAGAATTTGAAGAAACACAAAGACCTATAGATCCACCTCTAGAGAAGAATCCTCATAAGAGGAAACCTGATTGGGTATGAGAACTTATCCAAGGTGTGGAAAGATATGGAGCTCCAGAAGAGAATCATAGAGAAAGAAAGAGGACCAGATCCTGCTCCGGGTATGTAGATTTACTATGTGATTTCATTGATAAAGAACCTTCCAGTTACGAAGAAGCGGCAGAACAGAAAGAATGGAAGGATGCTATGATCGAAGAATACCAATCGATCATGAAGAATGATGTTTGGGATGTTATCCCAAGACCACAAGGGAAGTCAATTGTAACTTCCAAATGGATCTACAAGATCAAGCATGTGGCATATGGTAGCATTGAAAAACATAAAGAAAGATTTGTAGCTCGGGGTTTCTCTCAGAAAGAAGGAATAGACTATGAAAAAACCTTTGCACCTGTAGCCAGATACACTTCCATCAGATCAGTACTTGCTCTAGTTGCAGTGATGAAATGGAAGATACACCAGATGGATGACAAGACTGCTTTCTTGAATGTTGTAGTGGAAGAGGAAGTGTATGTAGAACAACGATTCGGCTTTGAGACACATGACAGGGAATCTCATGTGTGCAGACTGAAGAAAGCCCTATACGGTTTGAAACAGGCACCCAAGACCTAGTATGACAGAATTGACAGCTTTCTATCCAGTTTTGGCTTTACCAAGAGTAAAGAAAATTCCAACCTTTACTACAAGGTTGAGGATGGCAACCCAGTGATGCTTCTACTGTATGTAGATGATCTATTTGTGACAGGTACAGATGGGTTGATTGCTGATACAAAGAGAAATCTTGCTGCTAAGTTCGAAATGAAGGACTTGGGGATGATGCATTACTTTCTAGGTATGGAGGTGTCGCAGAGTACAGATGGAATCTTCCTTGGACAACAGAAGTATGCAGTAGAGATCCCGAAGAGGTTTGGGATGATGGAATGCAAGGCTATGGCCACACCTATGGCATCGAACCTGAAGCTATTGAGTGATGCTTCATCAGAGACGGTTGATGCTATGATGTATCATCAGATGATTGGGTCATTGATGCATCTGATGAACATGAGACCAGACATTTGCTTTGCTGTGAACACCTTAAGCTAGTTCTTGACAGATTCGATAAATGTTCACTTAATTGCTGCAAAGCATGTTCTGAGGTACCTGAGGGGTATAGTTAATTATGGGCTCAAGTACGATGTGAATCAGAAGATTAACCTAGAGGTTTATGTTGATTCATATTGGGTAGGCAGTGCCATCGATAGGAAGAGCACTTCAGGGTGTTGCTTCAGTATGGGATCAGGTGTGATCTCTTGGTTTAGCAGGAAGCAATCCTGTGTGGCATTGAGTACAGTTGAAGCAGAGTATTTCGCAGCTTGTTCAGCTAGTTGTGAGGAAGTATGGCTACCGAATCTATTGTCTGATTTATTTGATCTCAAATTGGATGCTACTTGTATACATTGTGACAACCAGAGTTGTGTGAAGTTGTCAGAGAATTCAGTGTTCCATGACAATTCGAAGCATATCGAGATCAAGTACCACTATATCAGGGATATGGTGCAGAGGGAGTAGTGAAGCTATAGTATGTTGCGACGGAGGAACAGATAGCTGATGTATTGACAAATCCATTGGCTAGGGTGAAGTTCGAGTACTTCAGGGAGAAGCTTGGTGTTCTCCAGATCAATATTTCCTCCAAGGGAAAGTGATGAGTCCCATAGCCATTTTGACAAGGTGAGAGGATTGGTTCCTTCCATGGTTAGATGCAAGGGCTGATCCATTCTGTCATGGTGAGAGGATTGGTTCCTTCCATGTTAGATATGAGTGCTGAGATCCATAGCCATTCTGATGAGTAGGTTAGATATAAGGGCTAAGCCATTATATCATGGTGAGAGGATTGGTTCCTTACATGTCAAATATGAGTTTTGAGATCCATAGCCATTCTGATGAGTAGGTCAGATGTAAGGGCTGAGCCATTCTGTCATGGTGAGAGGATTGCTTCCTTCCATGTAAGATATGAGTGTTGGCCATTCTGTCGAGTAGGACAGATGTAAGGGAAATTGCCATTCTTTGAATGGAGCTTCCTGGTGAGGTACTAGGAACACTCAGTCTAGGACTGAGTATCCATTCTGATGTGATAGAGGGATGTGTTCCCACTTGATCAGATGTAAGGGCTGAACCATTCTGTCATGGCTAAAGGATTATGTTCCTTCCATGTTAGATGTGAGTGTTGTCCATTCCGATGAGCAGGTCGGATGTAAGGGAAACTGCCATTCTCTAGGAGAATGGAGGCACCTGGTCAGTTACGAGGTAGCTCAATCAAGGAAGACTGGGGGCCATTCTGATATGACTGTAGGATTAGTTCCTACACAATCAGATGTGAGTGCAAGCCCTTCTAACACTATGAGCAGGATGTGTTCTTGCTTGGATGGATGTAAGCACAGAGCCTTTTCATCACTGTGAGTAGGATGTGTTCCCACCTGGATGAATGTAAGTGCATAAATATTTCATCATTGTGAGCAAGATGTGTTCCATCCTGGATGAGAGTATTTCATCATTATGAGCATGATGTGTTCCATCCTGGATGAAAGTGAGAAAATCTTCCATCATTGTGAGTAAGATGTGTTCCAGCCTGGATGGAAGTACATAACTCTTCCATCATTGTGAGTAAGAAGTGTGCTAGCCTAGATGGATGTGAGTACTGTGCCTTTCTAACGAGTAGGTCATAAGTGCTGAAGCCTTTTCACAGATGTTAGTGATGTGATGTCCTATCATGCTGGTGAATGTGAGTGTTGGGCTTTCTGATGTGATTATAGGATTGGTTCCTATATGATCAGATGTGAGTGCTAGGCATGCCTTTCTGATGAGTAGGTCAGATGTAAGTGCTGGGTGAAGACCTACATGATGGCTAGGCCAACAACCAACATGAAAAAGGGCTGGTTTGGTAGAACTTCCTATGATGAGAAGAATCATGAGATAGCACCAGTGATGATCCAGATCAAGTGATGATCAAGATCTGATGATGATGACCAGTGATGATCCAAATCGAGTGATGATAGAGATCCAGTGATGATGACCAGTGATGACCGAGATCCAGTGATGATGACCATTGATGATCCAGATCTAGTGATGATGTCCCATGATGATCCAGATCGAGAGATGATCTAGATTCAAATAATGAAGATGACTTGAACACTCAGAAGACTTGAGATGTAGATGACGAGATGATCCAGTTGATACAGAGAAGAAGACCAATGCTGAAAATTGTGTCAAAAGAATACCTTCCTTGTTAAGAGGGAGTGTTGATGTATTTGTAACTTCGGAATGTATTCATCTATGTATCTTATGTATTGTAACCTGATGTTTACTCCGAGATATATCTATAATGTAATTGAGTCATGTTGTCAAGCCCCTATGTTTCGATCGGGAGAATCAATAATGTAAACAAGCCATGTCAAGTCATAGTGGGTAACCCTCCGATTGTCTAAGGGTTAAAGTCCCCGTAGTTCTGTGGCACTAGGGTTATTAGACTCTCCTAGTAGAGGTCGGCCTTGGTTGGGTTTTAGTCATGTCTAGATTAGTATAAATGGAGAAATAGAGTCTCTATTTAACACACAACTCATCCACACTCAAGTGTAGTGCATAGTTGAGGAAGGAGAAGACACTGGGGCTAGATAAGAAGAAGATTACTACTGTCATGAGATCACTTACTTTTTTGGTGCTGATTCTATCTCTGAGGAAGTTGCTGGATTTTATCCTTTATGGTTTCCCCGAGGAAAAACACTGTGTTCATTGTCTCTTTTGTTTGATTGTTGTACTTGTTATTCTATCAGTTAAAGATCCTAATAATGCTAGCTTAATGTTGAAAAACTAACAGTCTTGACATCCATCTGGTGTATCTTCCATTTCATCACTGCAGCCAAAGCAAGTACTGATCTAATGGAAGTGTATCTAGTTATAGGTGAAAAGGTTTCTTCATAATCTATTCCTTCTTTTTGAGAGAAACCCCCGAGCCACAAATCTTGCTTTATATTTTTCAATGCCACTGTCTGTAGCATGCTTGATCTTGTAGATCCATTTGGAATTGTGACTTCCCTTCTGGTCTTGAGACAACATCTCGAACATCATTCTTCATGATTGATTGGTACTCTTCGATCATAGCATCCTTCCATTCTTTTCGTTCTGCCGCTTCTTCATAACTGGAAGGTTCTTTATCAATGAAATCACATAGTAAAGCTACATACCTAGAGCAGGATCTGGTCCTCTCTCTTTCTCTGTGATTCTCTTCGAGAGCCCCATATATTTTCACACCTTGGATAATTTCATGTACCCAAGCATGTTTCCTCTTATTGGGATTCTTCTCCTGAGGTGGATCTACAAGTCTTTGTGGTTCTTCAAATTCTCGATCTTCTTCTTGAGTTTCTTCGTTCATGGTTGTATCATGAATTCTGGGTGCTTCTGCTTCTTCAGGTTCTTCAATTGGTCTCTTTCTAGATTTGTTGTAAGTTGTGTCTTCATCAAATGTCACATTGTTGCTGATGTCAATATTCTTGTATCCTAGGAAATAGATTCTGTAAGCCTTTGAGTTTTCAGAGTATCCCACACATATACCCTTCTTTCCCAAAGGATCTAATTTTCTTCTCTTCTCTTTTGGAATGTGTATGTATACAGGATAGCCGAATATTCTAAGATGGATAACTTTTGGTTTATTGTCAGAGAAGACTTCTTCAGGAGTCTTTTTCTTGAGTACTCTATGTGGAGTACGGTTCTGTACATACACCCCTGTTCTGGCAGCTTCTGCCCAAAGATGCATAAGAAGATCTTGATCATGAAGCATAGCTCTTGCAGCTTCCATGATAGTTCTGTTCTTCCATTCTGTAATCCCATTCTGTTGTGGATTATAAGGAGTGGACAACTCCCTCTTAATCCCTGATTCTTTACATAGCTCTTTGAATTCATTTGAAGTGAATTCTCTGCCATTATCTAATCGAAAGGTCTTGATCTTCTTTTCAGTGTGATTCTCGATCAAGGCTTTGAATTCCTTGAAGTTGTTGAATACTTCATCTTTGTTCTTCATGAAGTAAACCCATGTCTTCCTAGAAAAGTAATCAATAAAAGAAACATAATATGCATACCCACTTAGTGAGCTTGATGACATAGGACCGCATACATCGGAGTGGATGATTCCAAGATTTCCTTTGCTTTGATTTCACTACTTGGAAATTTCTTCTTTGTGCTCTTTCCTTTCGCACATCCTTTGCAGACCCCATCATGTTTTGCTTGTATTTCTAGAATACCTTCAACAGATTTGCTTGCAAGACATAGTGCTTTGTAGTGCACATGTGCAAGCCTTCTATGCCAAAGTTCATTTGGCTCTATTGTGTCATGGACCAAGGCTTGTTTTGGATGGCCCTTCAGTTTGTACAAACCTCCTTCTTGTTCACCAATCACTATTGCAACATCAATAGTCTTTCCTTTTGGCCATGTTAAGTCATGAATTTGTTTTCTTCAGTCTTATATTTTTCTTGTGATTTTTGTTTTAAGCTTGCTCATTTGCTTACTTTTAGGAAATTTTGGTTTAAAGTGAAATTTTGATTTTTGCTTTTAGGTTTTCATTATGTTTTGTTTTTCTTATGTTTTTTATGGGTTCTATAGGACATATGTTGATTAAAGGTTTCACAAATAAACACTAAGATCAAATTTTACCATATAAACCTTATTTAAAATGGAATTAATGGTTAAAAAAACACCAAATTTGGTTTTAAAACTTTCTTGTAGCGCAACGGTAAAAATTTTACACTAAGGCACTACAAGAATATCGCGGGTGCTAAATTTGTGCTGAATTTGTCGGTTTTTGCGCCAAATTCTCCCATGATCTCGCTCCTAGATGACTAATCACATGTGTAGATAGGTTTGATACGTGTTTCATCAAAGATAATCATGCAAACAGGTGTGGTCTATGTCGTGAGGAAGATCGTGGCAGTCAGAAGTTAGGGCTCGGCAAATCACGACAGAAGGAGGAACAAGGTGACATTGATGGGAAAGAGGTTCTCCACATAGGCATTACGAAGCTGGTGGAGAAGTGGAATGAAGACAAATTGCTTAGAATCCAGAATTTGCAGTTAAAGAAGGGAATTTAGGGTTTTCTCAGCGCGATAGTTGGAAGTAAGTTGAAGACTTGAGGACACTTGGATGGATAAATTCTACATTCAGATAGTCTAAGGATCAATTTTAAACACCTACAGCAAGCCAGGAGTCAGGTATTCCGCATGAATTTGGTCATGGCCTGCTAAATTGGGGGTTTTTCTATTAAGGTTTGTTATGTTAAATTGATTAAAGAAAGCATAAATTCATGTTTTTAACAAACTCCCAATGGTGAGAGATCAGTCTAAAAGGTTGAAATGAACATCTTGGATGTTAGTTAAGTTCAACAGCAGCTTTGTTATAGATTTTTGGTGCTCTGTTTGACCTAAGTTACCCAAGCTCGGTATAAAACATTCCCTACATTGAAAATAGAAGAAACTGTATAAAATCAAGGACAATCAGCCAGGGAAAATCCAAAGGAGAGCTGACTGTAAAAACTCTGAAAACTGGAGGAGAAAAAAGGGTTGTTAAGTCACTAACAGGTTCTTAAAATTACACAGAAACATCATTAAGCCTTGGGAAAGCAGATGAAGAAAAGTGGGAAGACCAATAGGGCTGAACCCACTGAGCTGAATTGGATAGACAAGTTTCCTGGATGTGCAGAACTCTTTGAGAATGCTAGATGGTTGGACTTCTTTAAGAAGATTGATGGATATAACACCGAAGTTTCTCATAAATTTGCTCAATGTTATTGTTGGCTGAAGCAATAGGAGTCAGGAATGAAGGAGAGCTTTGGTTCAAAAAGGTGCCATTTACCTTCAATGCCCAAAGGTATCTTTTGCCTGGAATTATTCTAGACTGGAGCAAGGGAGTGCTTATCCAGAATTTCAGAGCTGAATGGGTAGAGCCCATCAAGGTTCTACAAAGCTACATTACTTGTGAAGGGAGGTATGCTTTTGTCTTCAAGTATCATTTCAGGTTCCTTCAGCACCTTGCTGGTGAATCAAGGATGAATCTCCCTTTCTTCCTGTTAAAGAGTTTGCAGAAAATGTCAAGCAAGATCAAAGAGCATCATGACCACACTTCACAATCCATCTTTCATCATGGATTGATCAAGATTATTATCAGCACTGTTCTGCAAAGAGAAGGAAATACTTGGGACTACTTTCTTTTTTGGTCTGGGTTCAAAATTAACCATGAAGGACAACCTACCAAAAAGCATGTTGATAAGGGAAAAACCCTAATTAGAAAATTAGGACAAAAAGTCAAGGCTGAAGATAAAAAATGTGTCAAACTTAAGGAAGTGGCAGAACCTTCAAAGGGAGATTATGAATTTCAGCAGTTTTTAGTTGACAGTAAGAGAAAATTTTTATATTTATTAAAAAGGAAACCCAGCCTGTGCAAAATAAAGCACCAATAGAAACGCTCACTGACGAAAATTTTTTTTTTACAGAAAAGGTTTTAGGAGAAGAAGAAGATACCAAGGTCCAACAATGAAGCCCAATTACCATTTTATCTGAAGATGAAGGATACTTGTTGGAAGGAGATGAGCTGACTGTCAGTGCTGAGACTAGGGTTGGCACACACAGGAAGTTCAACAGTCAAGAGGATAAGACAGTGATGCCAAAGAAAAAGAAGATCAAGGTAAAAGAATTTGCCTCTATCAGGCATCAAGGAAGAAATTTAAAGATGATAGGAGAGTTTGCCCCAGGCTGGAGACCCAAAACTAGATCCAAAAACAAATTGAGGCTGAACATGAAAAAGCTACTAAACCCTAAGTTAAAGACAGAAGGGATAACTATGATTGATACTTTTTATTCAGATGAAAAGATAGAATCTAGAAAAGGTAAGAGAAAAGGGAAGAAACCATTGAAGACAGAAGAGGAATCAAGCCTCACTCAGACTAAATTCTCTGCTGTGTTTTTGGAATTACGAGGTGAAATGTTGAAGAAACAACAGAAAGAGGACATAAAAGTTTCTTATTCTGAAAACAAGCTGTTGATGGATGAAATTGCACCTACTGAAACAGATAATCAAGAAGATCCAAGTGTTTATGGTGTTTCTACAGAGCTGCTTCCTGAGGATGAGGAAATCTTCAGAAAGTTGAATATCCCATGGCTTCCTAGTGAACTGCAGAATACAACAGGAGGCAAGGTTTTTGACTCAAAAAAGGAAAATTTGCAAAGAACCTTCAAACAGTATAAGCATTAAATGGAGTACATGCAAGAAACAGATGATGGTTTGATCATAGCTAATAGAAAACTCAGGGAAGACCTAGGAGAAGTGAATGATCATTACCAAGAACTTATTGCAGTCTCCAAAGAGGCCCTAAAAAGGAAAAGAAACTCAGATTTACAGTGTGCAGAATTGAAACAGGCTGTCAGAAGCGTACAGTAGTAGAACGAGGAGCTTACTAAAAGAATGACAGATATGGAAGCTGAGCAGCAGAAAGCTAAGAAAAAGGCCCAAGTCTTAGATGGGATAGCTTTATTGGCAGAAGCTGCTAAATACCTTTGAGCATTGTTATCTAAAAAAGTTACTTATTATGTTTTTGAGGAATAATTTATTTTGTAATTATTATTTTGACATTATCCTATCGATGAGTAGGATAAAAACAGTTAGGGTTTAGACTCTAACTGATTTTTTGGAAAACAGTATTTAGGAGGGACTCAAAGAGAACAAAGGGTTCTATTTTTGGCTGGCTTAAGGAGGTCTCTTGACTTGTTTATGACCTAAGTACTTAACTCTCATGTGTATTTGATGAACATAATTATGAAATATATGATCCATTTTACCCTTCAGTCTGTGTTTTGGCTTCATTTCTAGCTTGTTTAGCTACATAATTGATAATTTCATTGCTGGTTTATAGTCTTTATGCTTGTAATGCTTGTCAGTTGTGGATGAACTTCAAAGTTATGTTCTGTTGGTACATGGTTATTATATTATGCATCTCTGTTCTTCTTTACTTGTGATTTAGTTCGTATTTGGCTTATGAATGTATTCCCTTTTTGTCACCAAACTTCACAACCAGAAAAACCTTTCAAAAACCCTAAAACCTAGTTTTGTTTGATTGAATATTTGAGATTGTGTTGGCTTGTTTCTTTGTAGTCTGGAAACAATTTCTGGCATAAACATCTTTGGTGCCGTTGTTGGGGAATGAATTTGAAAACATATTTTTCCCTGGGATACTTATCTTTTTACTGGTTATAAGAGGTGAACTTAAACCAGCATATTTTTAAGGCTACTTTTCACCAGTTTGTCACAGTGGCTAGTAGGGGAGTTGGAACTAGAAACAGACCTATTTCACCATTGCAGTTGGGTGTTACAGATCCTAAATAGATATTGAAGACAGCAAGGAAGATTAGAAGGTCTCAGTCATTATCATCCCTATGTGACCCTGACCAGTTGGGTGGTTCATCACCTTCACTTGTGTTGAGAAAAGAAGAAGAAACTTCACCTTGGTTAAAACCTATAATTCCTGACAGTAGTTTCCAAGTTTGCATTGATCCTCAATATTTTAGAAAAGCTAAAACAGCTTCTCCTGGTAAGATACCTCTTTTTTAGTTGAAATTAGGTAAAAACCCCTTTCATCTAGGTTCCAGTCAAACCTTTTCATCACCAAGGTTAGTCAGTCCTAAAAATGGTAGCCCAAATCAGCCTATAGACATGATGGACCGGATGGTTGCAGCCAGATATGCACCATTGGTTTTGCCTCATCCTTTAAATGCACTTCCTGGAGGTGACTATCAGAAATATTTGCCTAGGTTTAATGGACAGGGGGAAACTACAGCTGAAGAACATTGGGAAGCTTTCTTTAGTTATGCTGATAACCAAAACATTGAAGCCAAGGATGTATGGATGAGAATGTTTGTGCAGAGCCTTGATGGAGATATTAGGAAATGGTTCAGGGAGTTTCCTGCTAATTCAATCACTATCATTGAAGAACTTTGTGATCTCTTCATGAGACAATGGGGTGACACCAAAGACCATACATACTACATAACTAAGTCTGGAGCCCTTAGGAGGAAAAAGGATGAAACTATTGCAGATTTTTCATAGAGGTTTAACAAGATGTACAGTAGAATTCCAGCAGAAATAAATCCTACAGAAACATCTGCAAAACTTACATATGCAAATGCTTTCGACCATGAATTTTCCTTATTGCTAAGAGAAAGGAGACCTATTTCTTTACTGAATATGCAGGATGCAGCATTGGAGGTAGAATCTAACATAATAGCTTCCAATATATTGAAGAAAGAAATAGCTCAGCAAATCTATGACAGAAAAGGAAAGAAGGAAGCAGCTCCAGGAAGTTCAGCTTCTCATTCTGCAGAAGGGAAAATTGATGAAATGGCTAAGTTGGTGAATTTTTGACTGCAAAATTGAATAAATTAGAGCTTGAGAAAAATTCCAGCAAGCCTGTTCCAGAAGGTGAGTGAAATCCTAACAATCAGAACCAGTTCAGAAGACAATTTGCTCCATGTTTCATGCCTAGAGAACGAAGGAACAATGATATCCGGCGGGAAAGGAGAGAAAATGAGGACCAAAGAGTGCCACCACCTCTTCAGAATAATGTTGCTGATGAAGTAATATTTGAAGATACTGACCAAGATATGAACCATTTTGGAGAAAGATTGTCTGGGGGTTCTCTCACTGAAGAAGAGTTTCTAAATGTAGAATGCTATGATGCTGATATGTTCGAAACAGAAGATGATTTAGGTTTGAAAATGACTGCTGTAACTGCTAATGTCTGTCAAAATGAAATCAAGAAGACTGTAAATCTGAGGTCAGGTCCAAAATAGGTAGTTTAAATCCCGAAGAAGAAGGTAGTTGTCCCTGCCAAGCAGCCATCAAATCATGTGACAGAAAAAAGACAAGTTTCAGAAAAACAAAAGAAGAAGATGGAGGTTGAAGAGGTAAATAAAACTGTACAGAATTTCAGCCTGGAAAATGAATTCGGAAAGTTAAAGATTCCTGTACCTTTAGCTGAATTAATGAAAAACCCTTCATATAAAGAATATGTCCTTAAGATGATTAATTCAGCAAGCAATCAACCTATTTCTGATACTGTGAATTTGCAAGAAGAAAATCCTAAGATTTTCATTGGATCATCCTTGGCTGAGAAGACTGAAAATGAAGCAGGTGCTTCCCCTCCATTTTACATTACTCTAACAGTTCATGAACAAATGATACACAATTGTTTGTTAGATTTGGGAGAATCACACAATTTAATGCCAAAGGCTGTTATGGAGGCTTTAGGTGTGAGTATTACCAAACCCTATCATGATCTATATGCATTTGATTCCTGAGCAGTGAAGTGTTTAGGGGTAATAAAGGACATGGTTGTCAGTTTGGCTCAATTACCCATGACAAGTGTGATCATGGATGTAGTGGTAGCTGATATTACACCTAAATTTGGTTTACTTCTATCTAGGTCTTGGGCAAAGAAGGTTGGCAGGACCTTACAAATGGACTTATCATATGCTACTATTCTTGTGTTTGGAGGAGAAAACAGAAGACTGTACAGGGAGCTTCAGTTTTCCTATATTGTAATAGATGACAAGAACCCTACTAACCACCCACTATATGCTGTTGATAAAGACCTGGGTACTTGCATGCTACATTTTAGTGATGATGAAAATACTGTTGGTTTGTTACATGTTGAAAAGGAACAGCCAGTAAAATGCAGCAGGAAACAGGAGGATGAGCCGTGTCAATTATACTTTGATGGATCTTCTTGCAAAGAAGGTGCTGGAGCAGGGGTTTTTCTTATATCCCTCGGAGGTGAAACCGTAAAGCTGATGTATAAATTAGAGTTTATTACTACAAACAATACTGCTAAATATGAAGCTTTGCTGTTAGGTTTAAAAGCTGCTAAATATTTGGGCATTCAGTAGATTTCTGCATTTGGCGACTCCGAATTAGTTGTTCAGCAGGTGAAGAACAACTATCAAGTGAAGCAGGGTTTGCTGAAAATCTATCGAAATGAGGTATGGGACATGATTGAAAATTATTTTGTAGCTTTTAACATCACCTATATTCCAAGAGACCATAATCAGACTACAGATTCATTGGCCTTGGCTGCTACACACTTTAGAATCCCCAAGACCACTCAGTTGAGATATCCCATTGAAGTTAGGTACAAACCATCTATACCTGATAATGTAAAGCAGTGGAGAGTGTTCGAAGATGACATTGAGATTAAAAGGTTTTTAGAACTTACTCATGAGTTTTCAAATTCCCTGATTGATCAAGAGGAAGATGAAGAGGATGGGCAGGTGGAAGAGATTGCTGAAAATGAAATAACTGGACATAAAATCATTGAATTAAAAATTAATTTCATTCCAAAGGGTTTGGTACCTCTGGAAAGGATATTTTCGAAAGATGATACACTCTTAAAACCTGTTGTACAGTCTTTAGAAGAGAATGTGGTGGATTGTAACATTGGCTCTGCAGAACAGCCCAGAATGGTAAAAATTTCGAAAGCACTTATAGCTGAACAAAGAAACAGGTACATTAAATTGTTAAAGGAACATGTTGATGTTTTTGCATGGTCTTATGAGGAATTGAGAACGTATGACACTGGAATTATATAGCATAAAGTCCCTTTAAAACCAAATGTCAAACCTTTTCGTCAGAAATTAAGGAGGATTAATCCAGCCTTGTTTCCTGTTATTGAAAAAGAAGTGAAGAAGTTGTTGGATGCCAAGATCATAGTACCCCTCAGGTATTCTTCATGGGTGGCTAATCTAGTCCTTGTTAGGAAAAAGAATGGAGAAATCAGGTTATGTGTTGACTTTAGAAATTTGAACAGATCTTCACTAAAGGATAATTATCCTCTACCTAAAATTGAGCAAATATTGCAGAAAGTAGTTGGGGCATAGAGGATTTCTATGGTTGATAATTTCTTAGGGTACAATCAGATTTCTATGCATCCTGATGATAAGGAGAAGACAACTTTTACTACTCCTTGGGGAACCTTCATGTATGATAAGATGCCTTTTGGTCTAATGAATGCTGGAGCCACTTTTCAGAGGGCTATGGATATTGCTTTTGTCAGAGAAAAGGACTGTAGAAATAATAGATCAATGCTATGTGCAATGATGCTAAAAAGAAGCACATGAAATAGATCTTGCTACTAAGAATTCTCACAAGCATACACAGGAAAAATAGAGAGAAGAAAAGAGACTGAATCACATGAATGAAGAGATGAATATTGGTGTGTATCCTTCCATTGAATAATTATGAATAATAGAGTACATAAATAGTACATCCCTCATGGGGAAGTCGAATTGTATGGAAAAAACTCATAAAGCTAAAAAAGGCTGACTTACCAAAATATAGCAAACCCCCATAGGTGGATAAAGCACTTGCTAAATCTATCAAGGACCTCACGAGTTGGAAAAAGCCTGAGTGAGTTGTCAAGGAGATGGAAGTAACATGCTAATCCTAGAAAATGGAGAAAAAATAATGGAGGATGGGTTGGAAACAAAAGCACCCAGTTTCCTAGTTGACTAGCTTTTATCTTATCCATAGAAAAGCAGGATAAAGCAGAAAAAGCAGAAAAAGCAGAAAAAAGCAGAATCTGCTATAAGGTCCTGCATACTAATTCTAGATGAACCCAGAATCAGAAATAACTCATTCCTAGGATATAGATGGCATGCATTGACTTTAAGGTGCCACCTAATTAAGCTAGTGGGTGAATAATTAATCAATAATGATTAATTATTTTATCCTAAGTTGTGAGTGGGTTTAATATATTCCAACAAGGACAAGTTTGTGGTAATCTACTTAGATGACATTACTATTTTCTCACAATTAGATGATGAACATTTGAAGCATTTGAAGCAGACTTTCCTGAAATGTAGAAAATTTGGCTTGTCTTTGAACCCAAAGAAGTCACACTTTGCTGTACAGGAAGGTAAATTTCTTGGTCATTTAGTCTCTGCTGATGGTATAAGGATTGATCCCGAAAGGGTAAAATTTATATTGAAAATAAGTTTATCGAGGAGTAAAAAGGATGTCCAATCTTTCATTGGTAAAATCAACTTTCTGTGTTGGTTTATACCAAACTTTGCTGAGACTATCAAACAGATTACAGTCATGCTGAAAAAGGATAAAGAAGTCAGATGGACTACTGAAGCAAAGAATGCATTTGACAAGATCAAGGTGGCTCTTACTGAAGCTCCTGTGTTAGTAAGCCTAGATTTTACCAGATAATTTCTTACATTCTCATTTGCATTAGAGGATACAATAGCAGCTGTTTTGTTATAGAAGAATAAGGAAGGACTGGAGCAACCTATTGCATTCTACAGCAAAACTCTCAGGGATTCTGAATTAAAATACAATATCTTAGAAAAACAGGCCTATGCTTTGGTAAAAGCTTTAAAGTTTTTCAGAATCTATGTTTTGCATTCTAAAGTTATTTCATTTGTGCCTAATGCTGCTGTAAAAGATGTTTTCTTAAAGAATCAATATGCATTGCTTCTCTTCACGAGTTTAAACCTTACATGTAGTATTAGATCTCAATTACTGGCTTCAGGGGGATGCCTTCATTGTTGAGGGTTTGACGTGGTCGACAGAATAATATTGGGTTTGTGATAAACATAGGTCAAGAGGAAGCTTCGTAGTGGTGATTTTTATTGAAAGAGAAGGGTGAACAATTTGAGAATGGAGATTGAGAAATTTAATGGACAGAAATTTGAGCTATGGATTCTCAAAATGGAATATCTTCTTGTAGATCGAGAATAATGGATTCTTGTGGATCCAAGTAAACAATGTATTGGATCAATAAAAGAAGATTGGGAGAAACTAGATATAAGGGTGAGGAGAACAATCCAAATTTTCCTATCAGGTTCTATGTTTCCTAATGTGTTTGGAGAAGAAACTATGGATGAACTTAGGGAGATTGGATCAATCACAGTCCCTAGTAAACAAGTTGTTTATACAAAATAAGTTATATTATCTCAAGATGGATGATAACCACATAGTGAAAAATCATATAAATGTATACAATACTATGGTAAGTCAAATCACCTTTGTTGGCATTACATTATTATGTTCTTTTCTTGATTCCTAGGATAACTTGATTATAGCAATAGGTAGTGCAAGTCAAACCACCTTAAAGTTTGATGAAATAGTAGAATCCATGATGTTAGAGAAAATGAGGCAGAAAACCATTGATAGTCATAGCATGGATTCCTTGTTAGTGAGAGGTTGTCCCTAGGAGAGAGATATGAATCTCTAGGAAATTTTCTGAGGAAATGTTGGAAATGCAGTAAACATGGGCACTATAAGAAGGATTGTAGATCTAAAAATGTTGAAAAAGAAAAGATATATGATGATATCCCTTCCATAGAGGTGAATACCTCCTTAAAATAAGGAGGGGATGCATACCTAACCTCTACATATACCTGTTTAGATTGTGATGTATGGATGATTGATTCACGTGCATCTTTTCATATGACTCCGCATAGGGAGTAGTTTTGTGAATATGAAAAGTACAATGGAGGATATGTGTTCTTAGGAGACGATTTACCAACCAATATCACTGTATGTGGAAGAGTTAAGTTGTAACTCAAGGATTGAAGGATTATAACTCTCCCTAAATTACTACACATTCCAAATCTAGTAAGAAACTTAATGTCCATTGGAAAGATGGGTGGTGCAGGTTTATAGAATATGTTTCCAAAATACACATGTAAAATGGTTCGAGAATCAATGGCCTTGATAATGGGAGTTTGGAATGGAACTTTGTAAAAAATATAGGGAAACATCATCACCGATGGGTGTAACATTTATGTTGTGCATGAGGGAGGATATAAAGAAAACAAAACTCTTACTCCCTCTCAAGGAAAGACAATGCTAGGGTATCAAATATTGGGTCATATTGGAGATACGAGACTTCAAGAATTAAAAGGTAAAGGAATGGTTGAAGGTATGTTTGATTGCACACTATATATTTCGATTTATATGAAAATTTAATTTATGGAAATAAAGATTGGGTAATATTTGCATATGGTGTTACAAGAGAAAAGGGAATTTTAGAGTTAATACATAGTGATGTGTTTGAACATGTGCTCGTTTCATCATTAGGTAGATATATATGTATTATGTTTCATTTATAGATGATTTCTCAAGGAACACATGGATTTATTTCCTTTGAAATAAATATGAAGTATTTGCTAAATTTAAAGAATTTAAGGCTCTTATAGAGAATTAAACAAAAAAGAAAATAAAGGTATTAAGGACAGATAATGGTGGGGATTTATGTCACAATGAATGAATTATGTAATAATTGTGGAATAGAAAGGTAGAACACTAATACAATGGAACTACATAAAGAATGAATAGGATGTTGATGGAAAAGAAAAGAAGTATGCTCAATGGTGTCAAGATAGGACAAGATTTTTGGGAAGCGGTAGTGGACACTGCATTTTACTTGAGAAATCGATCACCCGCATCAATATTGGTTGAAAAAACTATGCATGAGGTAAGGAATGGTAAGAATCCCTCTATTAAACATATAAATATTTTTTGGTTGTGACACTTATGTACATGTTCAAAGGGAAAAAAATAAGTTGGATAGTAAAGATGAAAAGTGCATCTTTATTGGTTATAAATATGGTGTGAAAGGTTTGAATATTTGGATGCTTGTAGTTAAGAAGATTGGTTATAATCAATACATTGTTTTTAGAGAGGTTAAAGATGTTCCCAAACAAGAAATCACTACAATGGAAAAGGAACCAGATGAAATAGAGTATGAGCTAGAGGATGAAGAATCTGACTCAACATACAATGTTGAATCTAAAGAAGAAGAAACTTATAATCTATCTTTGAGGAGACCATCTTGAGAAATAAGACAACCAAAAAGGTATTCCCATCGTAATTTTTGTTTTGTTTTGATTTATCTATTACTGATGATGATATTAGACATATGAAGGGGTTTGTTGATTTAGAGGATAATAATCTCTAGAAGAAGGCCATAGTTGAAGAAATAGATGCCTTGGATAAAAATGAAGTTAGGAATCTTATTGAGTTACCATATAGTAGAAAAATAGTTGGTTGTAAATGGTTGTCTATGAAGAAGTTGAATGCATTAGATAAGGTTGAGAAGTACAAATCTCGCTTAGTAGAAAAGGAATATTCCAAAGTAGAGGGAATTTATTTTGGTGAAATCTTTTCCTTGGTTTCTAAATTTACTTATATCATATTCATTCTTTCTATTGCCTCTTCTTTTGATTTTGAAGTAGAGAATACGGGTGTGAAGAAAA
Organism: Pseudotsuga menziesii; assembly: GCA_001517045.1. NCBI lineage: Eukaryota > Viridiplantae > Streptophyta > Pinopsida > Pinales > Pinaceae > Pseudotsuga > Pseudotsuga menziesii. Next base: position 335,832 of record LPNX010987319.1, read on the forward strand.
CATTTAGACACGGGGATCTTGAAGAATAATTCTACATGAAACAATTAGAATGGATTATGGTAAAGGGAAGGAAAGAGATTTTATTTAAGCTAAATCAGTCCCTTTATGGTCTAAAGCAATATTTAAGGATGAGGTATCAAAATCTCAACACATACATCCTTGGATTGGGGATTGTGAGAATCAAGGCTAATCATTGTGTACATTCCAAGAAGGTTGGTGTTCACTTCAATAATATAGTATTGTATGTTGACGACATAATAATTGTTGATTGGTGTTAGTTTTTCAACATTAAGCTAGCATTATTAGGATCTTTAACTAAGAGATTAACAAGTACAGCAATCAAACACAAGAGACAATGAACACAATGATTTTTATTGGGGAAACCATAAATGGAGAAAACCCCGCAACTTCCTCAGAGATAGAATCAGCACAAAAATAGAAAATCCCAAAATAGTAAGTGATCTCCCGAGAGCAGTAACCTTCTTCTTATCTAGCCCCAGTGTCTTCTCCTTCCTCAACTATGCGCTACACTTGAGTGTGTATGTGATGTGTACTAAATAGAGAGATCACCTCTCTATTTATATTGCTTCCTGGCATGACTAAAACCCTACTAGGGCCAACTTCACTAAGTGAGTCTAATAACCCTAGTGCCCCGAAACTGCGGGGACTTTAACCCTTAGACAATAGGAGGGTTACCCACAATGACTTGAAATGACTTGTTTACATTATAGATCCTCCCGATCGGAACATCGGGGCATGACATCATAACTCAATTACATTATAGACACATCCCAGAATAAACATCGAGTTACAAGACACAAGATACATAGATGAATACATTCTGAAGTTACAAATACATCAACACTCCCTCTTAACTAAGAAGGTATTCTTTCAACACAATTTTCAGCACTGGTTTTCTTCTCTGTCTCGACTGGATCATCTCGTCATATTCATCTTCAAGTATTCTTATTCTTCAAGTCTTCTTCATCTTTGAGTCTTCTTCGTCTTTGAGTATTCTTCGTCTTCAAGTCATCTTCTTCTTCAAGTCTTCTTCATCACAGGATCTGCATCATCACGACTACTAGATCATCACTGCTGGATCATCATCACATGCTATCTCAGAATGGTTCTATCTCAACTCTTCTTGTCACAGGAAGTTCTATAGAGTCAATCCTGTAGACCTACCCTTCATGTAGGTCTTCATCAGTGCTTATATCTGACACTTAAGTTAGAATGACCCGCCCAGCCCTTACATCTGACCTCATCCTGTCAGAAAGGCATGCCCAGCACTCACATCTGACCTCATCCTGTCAGAAAGGCCCAACACTCACATCTAACCATGTGTAAACACATTGCGCTAGAATGGATCAGCACTTATATCTGACCATGTGCAAGCACATTGCATCGAAAAGGCTCTACACTTACATCCGACCATGTCCAAAGACACCGCATCGGAAAGGCTCAACACTTACAGTTGACCATGCTCTAAAGCACCACATTAAAAGGGCTCAGCACTTACAATCGACCATGCTCGAAAGCACCGCATTGAAAGGGATCTGCACTTATATCTGACCATGCTCGAAAGCACTGCAACAGAAGGGCATGCACTCACATCTGATCATGGAGGAACTAATCCTACCATCACATCAGAATGGCCCCCAATCCTAGACTGAGCTACCTGGTAACTAACCAGGTTCCTCCTTTCCCAGAATGGCAGTTGCCGTTACATCTGACCTACTCGTCATAATGTCCAACACTCACATATGACATGGGAGGAACTTAATCCTTTAGCCATGACAGAATGGTTCAGCCTTGTTGGCAGTTAGCAACAACCCCTTCATTTTTCCATTAGGATGAAGAGGGATTAGCTCTCTTTTATGACTTACCTATTTAAAATTATAAAGAGTGCCTTCAGAATCTTCGATTCTGAAAGTACTCTCATTTGTAGAAGAGTCAAGTAACATATTAGAAGCTGATGAAAAC